>JAJOON010012735.1:0-10059 GCA_029582645.1 Solanum megistacrolobum | reverse complement strand
CGTGGACTATAGCACACGAAATTAGGTAAAATAGGGGATTTACTTGCTCTAGGGCTCGTTTGACATAGAAAATGGGCCATTTTAGCTATGAGGGCCAACTGGCTCCATAGATAAGGTCTTAACGAACGTCCAGGTAAAATTTTGGCAAAAATGAGGTCGGAATTCTGGATCACCAAAAAAGATGGTGACCTATAGCTCATGAAAATCGGCAAAATACGGGGTTTACCTGCTCTAGTGCTAGTTTGACCTTGAAAATGGGTCATTTTGGTCGTGTGGGCCAATTGGCTCCATAGATAAGGTCTTAACGGACGTCCAGGTAAAATTTTAGCAAAAATGAGGTTGGAATTCTGGATCACCAAAAAAGATGGTGAACTATAGTGCACGAAAATCGGCCAAATGGGGGTTCACCTGCTCTAGAGCTCATTTGGCATTGAAAATGGGCCATTTTGGACGTGAGGGCAAACTTGCCTCATAGATAAGGTCTTAACGGACGTCCAGGTAAAGTTTTAGCAATAATTAGGTCAGAATGTCGGATCACAAAAAAATCTGTGGACTGTAGCGCACGAAAATCGGTAAAATGGGGGGTTTACCTGCTCTAGGCTCGTTTGACCTTGAAAATTGGCCATTTAGCCCGTCAGGGCCAACTGGCTCCATAGATAAGGTCTTAACGGACGTCCAGGTAAAATTTTGGCAAAATTAAGGTCGGAATTCTTGATCACCAAAAAAGATGGTTACTATAGCACACGAAAATTGCCCAAATAGGGGTTTACCTGCTCTAGGGGTCATTTTACCTTGAAAATGGGCCAATTTGTCGTGAGGGCCAACTGGCTCCATAGATAAGGTCTTCACGGACGTCCAGGTAAAATTTTGGCAAAAATGAGGTCGAAATTCTAGATCACCAAAAAACCCGTGGACTATAGCACACGAAATTAGGTAAAATAGGGGATTTACCTGCTCTAGGGCTCGTTTGACATAGAAAATGGGCCATTTTAGCTATGAGGGCCATCTGGCTCCATAGATAAGGTCTTAACGAACGTCCAGGTAAAATTTTGGCAAAAATGAGGTCGGAATTCTGGATCACCAAAAATCCGTGGACTATAGAACACAAATATCGGTAAAATGGGGGTTTACCTATTCTAGGGCTCGTTCGATCTTGAAAATGGGGCATTCTGGCCGTCAGGGTCAACTGGCTCCATAGGTAAGGTATTTACGGACATCCAGGTTAATTTTTGGCAAAAATATGGTCGGAATTCTGGATCACCAAAAAAGATGGTGAACTATAGCATACGAAAATCATCCAAATGGAGGTTTACCTGCTCTAGGGCTCATTTAACCTTGAAAATGGGCCATTTTGGTTGTGAGGGCCAACTAGCTTAATAGATAAGGTCTTAACGGACGTCCAGGTATATTTTTGGCTAAAATGATGTCGGAATTCTAGATCACCAATAAAATCCGTCTACCAGCACACCAAAATTGGTAAAACGGGGGCTTACCTCACCTAGGTCTCGTTTGACCTTGGAAATGGGCCATTCTGGCTGTGAGGACCAATTGGCTCCATAGATTAGCTCTTAACGGACATCCAGGTTAAATATTGGCAAAAATGAGGTCATAATTGTGGATCACCAAAAAAGATGGTGACTTATACGAAACGAAAATCGGCAAAATGGAGGGTTTACCTGCTCTAGGGCTTGTTTGACCTTGAAAATGGGCCATTTTGGTCGTGAGGGCCAACTGGCTCCATAGATAAGGTCTTAACAGACGTCCAGGTTTAATTTTAGCCAAAATGAGGTCAGAATTCTGGATCACCAAAAAATCTATGGACTATCGCACACAAAAATTGGTAAAATGAGGGGTTTACCTGCTCTAGGGCTCATTTGACCATGAAAATGGGCCATTCTGGCCGTGAGGGCCAACTGGCTCCATAGGTAAGGTCTCAACGGATGTCCAGGTAAAATTTTGGCAAAAATAAGGTCGAAATTCTGGATCACCAAAAAAGATGGTGAATATAGCACACGAAAATAGGCCAATTGGGGGTTTACCTATTCTAGGGCTCATTTGTCCTTGAAAATGGGCCATTTTGGCCGTGAGGGCTTACTGGCTTCATAGATAAGGTCTTAACGGACATCGAGATTTATGTTTAGCAAAAATTAGGTCAGAATTATGGATCACCAAAAAATCTGTGGACTATAGCATACGAAAATCGATAAATGGGTGTTTTCCTTCTCCAGGGCTCATTAGACATTGAAAATAGGCCATTCTGGCCATGAGGGTCAACTATATCCATAGGTAAGGTCTTATCGGACGTCTAGGTAAAATTTTGGCAAAAATGAGGTTGGAATTCTGGATCACCAAAAAATCCTTGGTCTATTGCAAACGAAAATAGGTAAAATAGGGGGTTTACCTGCTCTAGGGCTCGTTTCACCTTGAAAATGGGCCATTATGGCATTGAGGGACAACTGGCTCCATAGATAAGGTCTTAACGGACGCCCAGGTAAAATTTTGGCAAAAATGAGGTCAGAATTCTGGATCACCGAAAATTATGGTGACCTTGAAAATAGGCAATTTTGGCTATGAGGGTCAACTGGCTCAATAGATAAGGTCTTAACGGACGTCTAGGTATAATTTGTGCAAAAATGAGGGCAGAATTATGGATAATAAAATAATCTGTGGACTATAGCACAAAAAAAATTGGTAAAATGGGGGTTTTACCTTCACTAGGGATCATTTGACCTTGAAAATGGGTCATTTTGGCCGTGAGGGCCAGCTGGATCTATTGGTAAGGTCCTCACGGACGTCCAAGTAAAATTTTGGGAAAAATGAGGTCGGAATTCTTGATCACCAAAAAAGATAGTGACCTATAGCACACGAAAATCGGCAAAATGGAGGGTTTACCTGCTCTAGGGCTCGTTTGACCTTGAAAATGGGCCATTTTAGCCGTGAAGGCCAACTGGCTCCATAGATAAGGTCTTAACAAATGTCCAGGTATAATTTTGTCAAAAATGACGTCGGAATTTCGGATCACCAAAAAATCTGTGGACTATAGCACACGAAAATCAGTTAAAAGGGGGGGTTTACCTTCTCTAGGGATCGTTTGACTTCGAATTGGGCCATTTTCGTCATGAGGGCCAACTGCATCCATAGATAAAGTCTTAACGGAGGTCCAGGTAAAATTTTGGGAATAATCATGTCGCAATTCTGGATCACCAAAAAATTCGTGATCCCGTTTGACCTTGAAAATGGGCCATTCTGGCCGTGAGGGCCCACTGGCTCCATAGATAAGGTGTTAACGGACGTCCAGGTTAAATATTGGCAAAAATGAGGTCAGAATTCTGGATCACCAAAAAAGATGGTGACCTATAGTACACGAAAATCGGCAAAATGGGTGTTTTACCTGCTCTAGAGCTCGTTTGACCTTGAAAATGGGCCATTTTGGTCGTGAGGGCCAACTGGCTCCATATATAAGCTCTTAACGGACGTCCAGGTATAATTTTGGAAAAAATAAGTTCGGAATTCAGGATCACCAAAATATCTGTGGACTATAACACACGAAAATAGGTAAAATGGGAGGTTTACATGCTCTAGGGCTCGTTTGAACTTGAAAATGGGCCATTTTGGCCGTGAGGGCCAACTAGCTCCATCGATAAGGTCTTAACGGACGTCCAGGTAAAATTTTGGCAAAAATGAAGTTGCAATTCTGGGTCACCAAAAATGATGGTGAACTATAGCACACGAAAATCTGCCAAATGGGGTTTACCTACTCTAGGGCTCATTTGAACTTGAAAATGGGCCATTTTGGCCGTGAGGGCTAACTGGCTCTATATAAAAAGTCTTAACGGACGTCCAGGTGAAATTTTGGCAAAAATGAGGTCAGAATTCTAGATCACCAAAAAATCTGTGGACTATAAGCACACGAAAATCGGTAAAATTGGGGGTTTACCTTCTCTAAGGCTCGTTTGACCTTGAAAATAGGCCATTCTGGCCGTGAGGGCCAACTGGCTCCATAGGTAAGGTCTTAACGGACATTCAGGTAAAATTTTGGCAAAAATGAGGTCGGAATTCTGGATCACCAAAAAATCTGTGGACTATAGCACACGAAAATCGGTAAAATGGGGGGTTTACCTTCTCTAGGGCTCGTTTGACCTTGAAAATAGGCCATTCTGGCCGTGAGGGCCAACTGCCTCCATAGGTAAGGTCTTAACGGACATTCAGGTAAAATTTTGGCAAAAATGAGTTCGGAATTCTTTATCACCAAAAAAGATAGTGACTTATAGCACAAGAAAATCGGCAAATTAGGGGTTTGCCTCCTCGAGGACTCGTTTGACGTTGAAAATGGATCATTTTGGTCGTGATGGCCAACTGTCCCCATAGGTAAGGTCTTAACGAACGTCCAGGTAAATTGTTGGCAAAAATGAGGTCGGAATTTTGGATCACCAAAAAATCTGTGGACTATAGCACACCAAAATCGGTAAAATGAGGGGTTTACCTGCTCTAGTGCTTGTTTGACCTTGAAAAGGGGCAATTTTGGTCGTGAGGTCCAACTGGCTCCATAGATAAGGTCTTAACAAACGTCCAGGTAAAATTTTGTCAAAAATGAGGTCGGAATTTTGAATCATTAAAAAAATCCGTGAACTATTGCAAACGAAAATCGGCAAAATGGGGGGTTTATCTGCTCTAGCGCTCGTTTGAACTTGAAAATGGGCAATTTTGGCTGTGAGGGTCAACTTGTTCCATAGATAGGGTCTTAACGGACGTCCAGGTATAATTTTGGCAAAAATGAGGTCGGAATTTTGGATAACCAAAAAATATGTGGACTATAGCACACAAAAATTGGTAAAATGGGGTGGTTTACCTTCTCTAGGGCTCGTTTGACCTTGAAAATGGGCCATTCTGGCCGTGAGGGCCAACTGGATCCACAGGCAAGGTCTTAACAGTCGTCCAGGTAAAATTTTGGCAAAAATGATGTCGGAATTTCGGATTACCAAAAAATCTGTGGAATATAGCTCACAAAAATCGGTAAAATGGGGGTTTACTTGCTCAAGGGATCGTTTGACCTTTAAAATGGGCCATTTTGGCCGTAAGGGCCAACTGGCTCCATAGATAAGGTTTTAACAGACGTCTAGGTATAATTTAGGCATAAATAAGGTCAGAATTCCGGATCACCAAAAATTTTGTGGACCATAGCACACAAAAATCAGTAAAATGGGGGGTTTACCTACTCTAGGGCTCGTTTGACCTTGAAAATGGGCCATTTTGTTCTTGAGGCCAACTGTCTCCATAGATAATGTCTTAACGGACGTCCAGGTAAAATTTTAGCTATAATGATGTCGGAATTCTGGATCACCAAAAAATTCGTCGACTATAGCACACGAAAATTGGTAAAACGGGCGTTTAACTTATCTAGGTTTCGTTTGACCTTGGAAATGGGTCATTCTGGATGTGAGGGCCAACTAGCTCCCTAGATAAGGTCTTAACGGTCGTCCAGGTTAAATATTGGCAAAAATAAGGTCGTAATTCTGGATCACCAATAAAAGGTGGTGACCAATAGGACACGAAAATCGGTAAAATAGGTGGTTTACCTGCTCTAGGACTTGTTTGACCTTGAAAATGGGGCATTCTGGCCGTGAGGGTCAATTGGTTCCATAGGTAAGGTCTTTACGGACGTCCAGGTAAAGATATCTACGCAACCAAACTGCCGTAATGCGGTTTGAGCGTGCCATTTTTTCAAAAAATGACTTTTACTCATTCTTAGGTGAGTAGAAATAAGATGAGAAAATAAAAAGGAAATTCAAACGGCCATAACTCGAGCTTCATATGTCCGTTTAAGGTGATTTTTCTTTTGAACCTGCATATTTTTTCGATATCCACGCAACCGAAATGTCGTAAGTCGGTTTGAGCCAACTGATTTTTCAAAAAATGTCTTTTACTCATTCTTAGGTGAGTAGAAATATGATGAAAAAATAAAAAGGAAATTCAATTAAAGGGATTGAGTTTTTCAAATAGATCTCGAAAAAATACGAGGGATCAAAAAAAATTGCGTCAAAAGGACATTCGAGTCAAAAGTTACGATCATTTGAAAATTCAGCATTTTAAAGATTGAAGGTAGCTGTGAAAAAAAAGAACTTCAAACGGCCATAACGTGGCCTTCAGAGCCATGTTGGCAGTATACGTATTTAGTATGAGCAGCTAAATACATATACTGTCTAGGGCATGACGAAATTATTTTAATGTAATATTTTAATAATTTCTGTTATATTACTAGTATGTTTCGATTTATTATTATATTTATCATGTTCCTATATATTGTTCTTATAATTGAAGTGAGGTATTCGTTCTTTCCTATGAGTATGAGGTATCCGATTAATATCCGAAGCGTACGTTGGTCAGCCGTATTTTGTAAGGTCACTATAGCTAGGAGGGCGTTTAGACCTATTTGATGGTAGTCCCGTAGCCAAGATGACTCTAGGAAAAGAACTGTTCTAAAACCAATAGCATCTCCCTTAAGAACATTATTTGGATCTTTGATATGTATTCTAATATTCCTTATATACTTAGTAGTATAACATTTATTATTTCTATATTTATTAATTCTAATTTTGTTCTATAAGACCTTTAGACAGTATTCTTATCCTATGGATAATCAAAATATTTTAAATAGTATAAACTTATCTTCGCAATCTACAAAGATTGCTAAATTAGAAAATGATTTACAAAACTGGAATATACCAGAAGAACCTTTTAAAAAGATTTACCATTTAGGTAATTTTAGTTATCTTACTCGTCGCAATATTAAGACTTGTGAGTCTACTATGGCTATCAATAATTCTTTAGAAATTATTCATCTTCTTAAAGAAAATGATATAAATCGTTATAAATCAGATTATAACTATTTGCATATTGGTTTAGTGCAAGTTGCAGTAAAACCACTTTTTAGAAAAGGCCTTGATATCCCTGTTTGTGTCATCCTTAGAGATGGCAGGTTTTTGAATTTTGATGATTCTATGTTAGGAGTTTTGCAGAGTAACCTTGCTGATGGGCCAGTTTACTTTAATTGTTATCCTAACTTCTCAGTTGACATTAATGATCCTAATGTCATGGATTCCTTGACCCTCAATGTCAAAACCAAAAACTTAAACAGCAAAATCAATACTCGTGAAATAGCCATTATCTACCGAGTATATTATCGTCTCATGAAAACTCATCTTGCTCCTAAGGCTCTGATACCATTAAAAGGATCTTAAATTATGCGGAAATTATAAAGAGAAAGAACTTACAAACAACTGATGTTTATTGATGAACTCCAAACATTGCAAGCAAAAACATAAGAAAAGATTACAAAGAGAGAGAGAGAGAGAGGTTTTCAGAAGTGGAAAACTATCTGATGCCTCTATACTAAAAACTCATGCTCCTTTTATAGGAGAAATGTGGTTTTGCCTTTATCTTTTAGGCGTACAAGTGGACGGTCTAGA
This sequence comes from Solanum megistacrolobum, assembly GCA_029582645.1. Taxonomy (NCBI): domain Eukaryota; kingdom Viridiplantae; phylum Streptophyta; class Magnoliopsida; order Solanales; family Solanaceae; genus Solanum; species Solanum megistacrolobum. The sequence continues at coordinate 2,593 of JAJOON010012735.1, read as the reverse complement.
TGTTGCCGACAGAGAGAGAAAGATAGTGGCATTATGCTTTACTTCTTTTGTTGAGTGGGAATCTACTTTTGAAAAGTAGAAATAATGGAATAGCTTTTTCCAAAAGGTTCTTGTCTTCTAGCTTCTCAGTGGAAGCTAATCTAGAATAGTGAAATGCCACTATATGAAAAAATAATTCCGGTCTTTGCCTCTATTTTTCCATAATGGTCTTTTTCCTATTCATAATTAGGTTCCATGTAAGCCAAGGCTAAACCTTTGGGATTGCACATGTCACCATTATCTTCACTGCTGCCTTCTGTGGAAGCAGCGTCTTCAATCATCATCATGATTTGGTCTTCATCATAGTCATCTAAGTTATCCATTGCTTCTTTCAATTTTTGCTTGAGAGCTGCTTTGGACAATTTCTTGGAAGAAGATTTAGACTTCTCTTGTACCTTAGCATTTGGTTGTTTGGGAACCCAACCTTTGACTTGGATTTGTTTGCTCAAATATTGAATACGCTCTACATTAATCTTGGAGAAATTCCAAGTAATAATATAGGATATTCGCCTTTGGATATAATATTTGCATAATTTAATATGCTCTGGTAGAGTAGTAATTCCTTCCTTGTTTTGGAATTCTTCAAACCTGTTGAAAAATTGTTGTGGGAGAATTTTCTCAATTCCCCCAAATAAGTTCCACCATTCATAGAACCATCTGGGAATGGTAGTCTTAGTAATACTAGAACTATACTTTATGAACCAAGTATGTCTTGGCCTCAAATAAAGAAAGTTCATCCAAGCTGCCTTATAATCATGCCAATTATAAGTTTGGGGTTTGTGAGCCATTGTCAATGCAATAGGAGTGTGTAAATGATCTGCAAACCATTCAAAAGGATCCAAGATCTTCTTGATAGTAAACCTTGAATATTGAATATAATTATTAGCATCTCTGGAGTGCTCAATTTCTATAGAGTCAGTGTCTATAAGAATAGCTTCGTAAAACCTTCTGGTTTTCAATGGATTTTCAGTATCTACATAGTTGAAATTTGTGTAGCACGGTTTGATCAAAGTGCCTATGTCAAAGTTTTCATAGTCTTTATTGAGGGCCATTAAAGGTAAAGTCTGTGAGACAATAAATTCAAAAGATTCTTCTTTTGGAATGGCTTTGGTAGGGACTGTTTTGGTTAATTCCGGATTAACCGCTTGGGCAAAGGATTTAGGCGTCTTCATAGCATAACTAGCTTTGGTTTGGACCGAACTAGAAGATGCCTCTTGAACTGGAGGTTTTGTTGGTCTAAGGTTGATCAACTTTGGTTGAGGTGGACAAAGAAACTTTGTAAGCTTTGGTTGTGGACAGGGTAGCCTTGGAAAATCAGCCAACGCTGTGAACTTATTTTGGAAGGTTAGTTCAGGCCTAACTGAGGGTTCAACTTTTGCTGGAGTGAGTGGGGGAGGAACAAATGGACGTTCAATTAGATCTCGAAAAAATACGAGGATTCAAACAAAAAATTGCGTCAAACGGACGTTCGAGTCAAAAGTTACGTTCATCTGAAAATTCAGCATCTTAAAGATTGAAGGTAGCTGTGAATTTGGGAAACTTCAAACGGCCATAACTCGGGCTTCGGATGTCCGTTTCATGCAATTTTTATTTGAACCCGCATATTTTTTTGATATCTACGCAACCAAACTACCGTAAGGTGGTTTTAGCGAGCCGGTTTATCAAAAAATGCATTTTACTCATTCTTTGAATAATAGAAATAAGATGAGAAAAGAAAAAGGAAATTCAAACGGCCATCACTCGAGCTTCGGATGTCATTTTGATGCGATTTTATTTTTGAACCTGTGTATTTTTTCGATATCTACGCAACCAAACTACCGTGACGCGGTTTGCGCGTGCCGATTTTCCCAAAAACGCCTTTTACTGTTTCCTTATACGAGTAGAAATATGATGAGTAAATAAAAAGAAAATTCAATTTAAGCGGACGAGTGTTTCAAATAGATCTCAAAAAAATACAAGGATTCGAAAAAAAATTTGCGTCAAACGGACGTTCGAATCAAAAGTTACGATCATCTGAAAATTCAGCATCTTAAAGATTTAAGGTAGCTGTGAATTTGGGAAACTTCAAAAGGCCATAACTCGGGCTTCGGATGTCCGTTTCAGGCGATTTATTCTATGAACCCGCGTATTTTTTCGATATCTACGTAACCAACCTGCCGTAAGGTTGTTTGAGAGAGCCGGTTTTTCAAAAAACGCATTTTACTCATTCTTTGAATAGTAGAAATAAGATGAGAAAAGAAAAAGGAAATTCAAACGGCCATCAATCGAGCTTCGGATGTCATTTTGATGCGATTTATTATTTGAACCTGCGTAATTTTTTGATATCTACGCAACCAAACTACCGTGACGCAGTTAGCGCGTGCCGATTTTTCCAAAAACGCCTTTTACTGTTTCCTTATACGAGTAGAAATATGATGAGTAAATAAAAAGAAAATTCAATTTAAGCAGACGAGTGGTTCAAATAGATCTTGAAAAAATACGAGGATTCAAAAAAAAAATTGCGTCAAACGGACGTTCGAGTCAAAAGTTACGATCATCTGAAAATTCAGCATCT
>JAJOON010012734.1:0-18825 GCA_029582645.1 Solanum megistacrolobum | reverse complement strand
AAACAAGTTTCCGGTAACTTCCGAAGCACATTTTAAGAACTTTTTGGGTCAAATTCAATTATAACCATTTCATTAAGTTCTCGACTCCAAACTCACATGTGAGGCTCTAGTTTCACTCTATCATTTTCCGGGTCGTTACAGTAGGCTTTGAACCTTGAAAGGGAAAAGTATGAGTTTATGCATGATCTTATGAAATCCATGAAAATGTTTAAGGATGCTTTGAGAGTAAAGTGTCAATGATAAAGTTGTTGTTGTGTTGTTGAAATGATATTATCATAAACACATACAACCATGATGTGAAAGGTTTTCTCACATCATAAGGATTCTAAGGTTGAAAGGTTTTCTCACCTAATTGAATCAAAGAGTAAGAGTTGTCCTAATGAAAATAGCTTGGATTGGTTATACTAGGATACCTTACCATGGATAATGAGAATAAGTAAGAAATGACTATTCCGTGGGAATTATGGTTAGCACCGAGTGGATATTGGTGTGAGATGGAAGCTCCTCGTTAGTAGAGGCCAGGTTTCTAGAAGCAATCTTTTGAGATAGAAGTTCTCCCGTTAGTAGAGGCCGGGTTTCTAGTAACAATATCTTTATCCCTTAAACTATATGTCCCCATAGGATGAATATCTAGTGGATTCAGTTAAACTAGAAGCTCATGGTCCTTTCCGTGGCAAGTAGGACAACCCTTTTCGGTGTGGGAGACACCAGGGGATCATGTTATAGCTCACATGGTCTCTATGTTGGATAAGGCTCATTCCCACAACAAGATTAATAATGAAATAAGGTTACTTTAAGAAGTATTGCATGTGAGTTTAAAGGTTTTAAAGATGATGTTAGTTTGCATTGACCATGGTTTTATGAATTATGTGTTCTAACCCTTTTATATCATGTTTTAACTTGGTCAATTGCATGTCATGAAATGAAATGTCCCTTTTATCATGTTATAAATGTTTTTATGAATATCTATCATACTTGGTATATTGTTTTGTACTAACTCATACTCTATCCTATATTTTACCCAAATGTAGGGTTCGACTGACAGGTCCCAGTGTTGTGACTAGAGCTTGGATTTGATTGATTCCCGAGCTTGGTGAGTCCTCATGGTTCGAGGAAAAATTTCCAATTTTTAGTTTCTTTCATTTATATCTCTTTTGGATATGATGTCTGGGCTAGGCTCAAATTCATTCGATTGTACTAGATGGCTATGATGAGACTAGTGTTTTAGACTTCCGCTTTTCTTTTATAAAAACTATTGGACTTTGGACTATTGTTTTACTTCTATTGTTCAGTTTCTTATGTTATGAAAGTTAAGTGGCTTGTATGGGGGGTTTTATACGCCATGTTACATCTAGGGTGAACCCTTGGGTCGTGACAAACTTGGTAATCAGAGAACAAGGTTTAGAATGGTCCTAGTATGTCTCATAAGCCACGTCTAGTAGAGTATTGTTCATGAGTGTGAAGTGTGCCACATTTATGAATGAGAGGCTACAAGATGATTAGGAAACTCCACTTCTTTAATTACTCTAAAGTCATGCCAGAAAGTTTAACTCTATAAGGTGTCTCTCCTAATCCTTATCTGATGCTCTAAAGGACATGTCTACTCGAAGGGCTTATGCTAGAAGGAATGTGAGGGAAAATGCGGAACAAGAAGCTCCTCCTTAAACTCCGGTCGATCCCTTGGCCGAGCAAGTTAAAAATGTGGAGTTTAGGGCTCCTTTTCTAGTGTTGACTGAAGCCATGATGGCCCAAGCCAATTGGGAGTTTGCGGTTCCCGTGAACCCAAATGTGGGTACGGAGGCTTCTAGTGTGACGGACTTCACAAGGATGAATCCTTAGGAGTTTCATGGTTCTGAGGTTGAGGAAAATCCTCAAGAGTTTATTGATGAAGTCTACAAGGTATTGATAATCATGGGAGTGACACCGGTGGAAAAAACGGAGTTGGCCACTTATCAATTGAAAGGTGTCTCAAGTGTGGTACAACCACTGGAAACAAGGAAGACCAGAAGATGTGTGTCCTCTTGAATGGGAGAAGTTTAAGGCTGCCCTTTTTGATAGGTTCTTTCCCCTTGAGATGAGGGAAGCAAAGGTGCTTGAGTTCATTAACCTTCAACAAGGAAGTATGAGTGTGAATGAATATGCTCTAAAGTTCACACAATTGTCTAATTATGCTCCAACAATGGTTGTCGATTCTAGGGCAAGGATGAGTAAGTTTGTGTCGGGTGTGTTAGAAATGGTGGTCAAAGAGTGTTGTACCGCCATGCTCATTAATGACATCGAAATCTCTCATCTCATGGTTCATGCACAACAAATTGAGAAGGAAAAGCTCAATGAAAAGTCTAGGGAGGTAAAGAGAGTTAAGATTGGTGATGGTAATTTTCTCATGCAAAGTCTGATGGACATGGTCGTCCTAGGTTTTGACAAAGTTTTTCCGGTCAAGGATCCTCCAATGCTCCTCCTAAGTTCAACAAAGATAGGGTGTCTAACCCTAAGCCTCAAGGAGGTGATGGTGGTGGATCTTCATTGCCTAGGTCTACTTCTACTAAGTGTGGAAGGAAGCACGAAGGTGAGTGTCTAACCGGCACGGATGGTTGCTTCAGTTGTAGTAAGAGTTTTTACAAGATGAGGGATTTCCCAATGCTTTTGGCTAAGGGAAGAGAGGGCAAGCAAGATACTCCTAGTGGTTCGGGTTCCAATGCTCCCAAGCAAATCCGATTCTATGCCCTTCATACTTGTGGTGAACAAGAGGGTTCTCTTGATGTGGTTATCGGTATGTTGAAAGTTTTCCAAATTGATGTTTATGATTTACTTGATGCAGTGCTACCTTGTATCTTGTAACACAAAATATGACTATGAGGTTTGATGTTCTTCCTGATGTGTTGTTAAAACCTTTTTTTGTCTCTACTACTGTTGGTGATTCTATTGTGGCTAAGAGGGTTTATAAAAGATATCATATTAGCCTGTCCCATAGAGTTACTCTTGTTCACTTAGTAGAGTTTGACATGCTATATTTTGATGTTATCCTTGGTATGGATTGGCTGCACTCTTGTTATGCTTCTATTTGTTGTAGAACCCGTGTAGTAAATTTTCAGTTTCCAAATAAGCTTATCCTAGAGTGGAAAGGGGGGAATTCTATGCCTAATGGTCAGTTTGTTTCCTCTCTTAAAGCTAGAAAGATGATTTCTAAGGGTTGCTTGTACCATTTAGTTAGGGTGAGAGATGTAGATTCTGATACCTCTACTCTTGAGTTGGTCCCCATTGTGAATGAGTTTTCGGAGGTGTTCCCAGATGATTTACCCAGTATTCCTCTACTCTTGAGTCGGTCCCCATTGTGAATGAGTTTTCGGAGGTGTTCCCAGATGATTTACCCAGTATTCCTCTCGGGCGGGAAATAGACTTTGGTATTGACCTTCTCCCAGATACACAACCTATTTCTATTCCTCTTTATAGAATGGATCCGGCAGAACTAAAGGAGTTGAAAGAACAATTGAAAGATTTGTTGGATTAGGGTTTCATTCGACCAAGTAAATCCCCATGGGGTGCTCCAGTTTTTTTTGCTAGAAAGAAGAATGGTTCTCTTCGTATGTGTATTGACTATCGTCAGTTGAACAAGGTGACCATTAAGAATAAGTATCCTCTTCCAAGGATAGATGATTTGTTTGACCAACTTTAAGGAGCAGGTTATTTCTCTAAGATTGATCTTCGGTTGGGTTATCACCAATTGAGGGTGAAGGAAAGTAATGTCCTGTAAACAACTTTTAGAACCCGATATGGTCATTATGAGTTTTTGGTGATTTCGTTTGGTTTGACTAATGCTCCGACGACATTTATGGATTTGATGAATAAGGTGTTTAGACAATACCTTAACATGTTTGTGATTGTGTTCATTGATGACATATTTATTTACTCAGGGAGTGAGAAGGAGCATATTGATCATTTGAGGATTGTACTGCAAATTCTTAAGGACCAACAACTTTTTGCAAAGTTTAGCACATGTGAGTTTTGGTTAAGGACTGTAGATTTTGTTGGCCATATTGTTTCAAGCAAGGGTATTGAGGTAGATCCTATTAAGACGGATGCGGTAAAGAGTTGGCCTAGGCCTCTATCTCCTTCGGATATTAGAAGTTGCTTAAGTTTGGCTGGTTACTATAGAAGGTTTGTTGAGGAGTTTTCTTCTATTGCCTCTCCTTTGACGGACTGACTCAAAAGAAAGCTAAGTTCATATGGTTGGAAGCTTTTGAGAAGAGTTGAAAGATAGACTTACTTTCGCTCCGGTGTTGACTTTACCGAAAGGTAAGGATATCTTTGCAGTATATTGTGATGCCTATAGAGTTGGGTTGGGATGTGCTTATTAAAAATGGGAAAGTTATTGTGTATGCTTCAAGGCAACTTATGACCCATGAGAAGAATTATCCTACCCATAACCTTCAATTAGCGGCGATTGTTTTTGCCTTAACTATTTGGAGGCATTATTTGTATGGGGTTCATGTTGATGTTTTCACCGATCATAAGAGTTTGCAATATGTGTTAGTTAGAAGGATTTTAATCTTCACCAAAGAAGGTGGCTTGAGTTATTGAAAGATTATGATATGAGTGTTCTCTTTCTACCCGATAAGGCGAATGTGGTGGCGGATTCTCTTAGTCGATTATCTATAGGTAGTGTTGCTCATATAGAGGATGAAAAGAAAGAGTTGGTTCGAGATGTTCATAGATTAGCATGGTTGGGTGTTCAGTTGGTAGACTCCACCAAGGGTGGTGTTTGGTTCATAATGGTTCTGAATCGTCCTTTCTGGCCGATGTGCAAGCTAAGCAAGGCCTTGATCCAATTTTGACTGAATTGAAAGAAGTGATGCTTAAAATGTTTGTTGAGGCTTTCTCCCAAGAGGGAGATGGTGTTCTAAGATATCAAGGTCGTTTATGTGTTCCTAATGTTGATGACTTGAGGGAACAAATCTTGACAGAAGCCCATAGTTTTCGGTATTCTATTCACCCGGGAGTCACCAAGATGTATCGTGATTTGCGGGAAATCTATTGGTGGAATGGGATAAAGAAGGATATTAGGGGATTTGTGTCTAAGTGTCCAAATTGTCAACAATTGAAGATTGAGCATCAGAAACTGGGAGGTTTATCCCAAGACATTGGTATTCCTACTTGGAATTGGGAAGATGTGAATATGGACTTCATAGTTGGGTTGCCACGTACTCAATGACAACATGACTCGATTTGGGTAATAGTAGATCGGATGATGAAATCGACTCATTTTATTCCCGTCAAGGTTTCCTATTCGGCAGAATATTATGCTAAGTTGTACTTGAGATAGATGGTAAGGTTGCACAAAGTGCCCTGGTCCATTATTTTCGATCGTGGTAGTCAATTCACTTCTCAGTTTTGGAAGTCTTTCCAAATTGGTCTTGGTACTCATGTTAAGCTTAGTACGACCTTTCATCCCCAAACCAATGGGAAAGTAGAGTGTACGATCCAAACATTGGATGAGATGTTGAGAGCTTGTGTGATTGATTTTAAGGGTAATTGGGATGACCATTTGCCATTGATTTAGTTTGCCTATAATAATAGCTATCACTTGAGTATTGATTTGGATCCATTTGAGGCACTATATGGTAGGAGGTGTATATATCCTATAGGATGGTTTGAGGTGGGTGAAGTTGCCTTAATAGGTCACGAGTTGGTACATGAGGCCATAGAGAAGGTTCGGCTTATTAGAGAAAGGTTGAGAATGACTCAAAGTCGACAAAAGTCATATGCTAATGTTAGAAGAAGAGATATTGACTTTGATGTTCATGATTGGGTTTACTTGAAAATCTCACCCATGAAGGGTGTAATGAGGTTTGGTAAGAAAGGGAAGCTTAGTCCCCATTTTGTAAGCCCATATGAGATTTTGAGACGTGTTGGTAAGGTTACTTATGAACTTGATTTGCCAAATGAGTTGGCATCGATGCATCCGACTTTCCATGTCTTCATGTTGAAGAAATGTGTTGGTGATTCGACATTTTTAATTTCCTTAGAGGGTTTGGAAGTTAAATAGAATCTTTCTAATGAAGAGGTTCCAGTTGAGATTCTAGACCGGCAAGTCAAGAAGTTGAGAAATAAAGAAGCTGCTTCCGTGAAAGTGTTATGGGGGAATCATTTAGTTGAACGTGCTACTTGGGAGGCTGAGGCCGATATGATGTCCCGATATCCTCATCTCTTTTCTTCTAATCCTACTCTAGCTTGAGGTAATGAGTTCTTCATGGTTTATTCTTGTTTTGGAAGTCATGTGTGTTTTATGTGTTTCCATGATTTTCTTATGTTATGCATGTTGATGAAAAGTTATGTTTTTAGAAAAGAGTCAATTTGTTGCTTTTCCTCATGTTGTGGTGCATTGAGTATGAGTTGCCTATAGACTTCATGAGATGATTTTTTGAACATACATTAAATATGCTATTGAATATGAATTGCATAAAGGCTGCATGAGATTGTGTTAAACATGCTTTTAGCTTGGAGAAGGTAGTTCCTTCTTGAACATGAGAAATATTGACATTTCATGCATATTGGGTTGCTAGATGAAGTTCCTACTTCCTTATGATGAATTGAGTATATTTAACTTGGAGTCGATATTTCCTCCTTTGTTATGTGCATTTGATGAGTTGCATGAATGATGGGTTGCTCGTCTTGAGTCTTTTCGTTTAAAGATATGCCTAGAATCTCATTCGAGGACGAATGATCCCAAGGGGGAAATATTGTAACACCCCATATCCAAAAAAGGCCAAATAGCAGTTTTCTAAAAGTTGCAAGTGCCAAACCATGCAGGCCACCCACAAACAGTGGAAGGAACCACAGACCATAGGTGTGATCCTAATGGCCTGCCGTAAAGTGGTCTGAGGGCCCAGAAGCACGACCTGACCAATATACTGTCGGTCAAACCACTGTCCATGGTTGAAGTCCGTAGTCCAAGGCCCTAAGCTTCAACTCTCTGATGACCAATGATGGTCCACCAGGATGGGCCCAAGGTCAGAACACGGTTCGTCGACAGGGGTCTGTTGGTGGTCAACTGACTGTTATTTTTAGGGGCAGTTGGGTCTTTTTCTAATTAATTAGTTCCTATACTACGTCGTTTTGCCTATGTCTAAGACCCCTATATAAGTGTTTTCAACCCCCAAATTAGACTATTCAATTCATTCTTTCAAAATTACAAAAGAAGATCAAAGCCTCCTCTCCAAAATATTCTCTCTAGAACTTGAAGAAGAAGAAGGATTCATCTAGGGTTTCAAGTCAAGGTTTCAGTTCCTCCATTGAAGATAAAAATTTGGAATTGAGGTATGGTAGTTTTCATCCATGAATTCCTTTCATTCATGCAGTTCCCAAATTCTCCTATTTTGCAAATTAGAATTCCCCATATTAGCTAGGGTTTTCTTCATTACCATTGGTTCTCTTGATTATTGATCTAAAGGATTGAATTATGTTTTAATATGCATGAATTTATGATTTACAATGTTTTTATGTTATTTCCCCAATGAACCCATGTAAACCTCCATGTTTTCCAAATCGTGATCATATGATGTGGGTTGTTGATTTTGAAAGAGGAGTTATATGAACTAAAGCATGAAGTGATAGAATCACATGAATTTACGAGGAAATCCCTTTCTAATCCTTGATTTCTAGAAGTGGTGATTGAAAATAGGATTTGAACCTTGAAAGGGCAAAGTATGAGTTTATGCATGATATTATGAAATCTATTAAAATGTTTAAGGATGCTTTGAGAGTTTAGTGTCAATGATGATGTTGTTGTTGTGTTGTTGAAAGGATATTCTCATAAACACATAGAGCCATGATGTGAAAGGTTTTCTCACATAATAAGGATTCTAAGGTAGAAAGGTTTTCTCACCTAATTGAATCAAAGAGTAAGAGCTATCCTAATGAAACTAGCTTGGATTGGTTATCCTAGGATACCTTTCCATGGATAGTGGGAATAAGTAAGAAATGACTATTTCATTGGAATTATGTTTAGCACCGAGTGGATATTGATGTGAGATGGAAGCTCTCCTATTAATAGAGGTCGGGTTTCTAGAAGCAATCTCTTGAGATGGAAGCTCTCCATTAGTAGAGGTCGGGTTTCTAGTAACAATCTCTTTATCCTTAAACTATGTGCCACCATAGGATGATTAGCTAGTAAATCTACTTAAGCTAGAAGTTCATGATCCATACCTAGGCAAGTAGGGCAACCCTTTTCGGTGTGGGAGACACCGAGAAATCATGTTATAGCTCTGATGTTTGCGTAATCAAGACACAACTTCCAATGCAAGTGTCTACGATCGACACTAGTAAAGTAACCTAACCAAGAGTTGGGGTCGAGTCCCAAGGGAGTGGTTTTGAGAATTAGTAGAAAAATAAAATTAAGTTCTAATTAGTCATAGCTAAAAACATTATCGAATAAGAACATGTTAAATCTAAGGGATGACACAAGAGTATCAATTAACAATAGGGGTTTGTCATAAGTAAACAAAAATCAGCAAACATATAAGGAATACTAATCAAGGAGAGGGGATTATTGGGATGTGATAGGAATAAGGGATAAACTAAACAATTGGGTACATGCTTTTGATAATAAATTTGTTGAATATTTGTGACTAGGCAAGACTATAGTGGGGGTAAATTCTCTCTCGAGCAACTTACCCTGAATCAACTCGGTTTCTCTCGAACACCGAGTTGCCGCATGAAGATCAACCTCTGCCTTAGCCCACTCAATATGTCGAGCTGAGTGTGTGGGAGAAGGACTAGGGTTCACTCTCTCGAGCTGAACCTCATGTCGACCCAATCCCACTGGCCATCAATTTAGTAGTCTTAGTTTTACGACCTCTCTCTCCCGCAAGCCGTAAACACAAAGGTGAAATCGTATTTGCAACTACAATTTCATTAAGTTCCACCACAACTACTAAACAAAATCACATCTAAACAACAAATAAATCATCAACAAGCAAGACCCAATAGATAATCTAATCCATATTCACAAAATCACACCCCAAGAATTGGTGTTTTAGCTAGACATGTAAAAGAGATAGAAATTTATACCAATATGAGTTTGCATTCAAATGGGTATGAAGATTTAAGTCTCAAAACAAGCCAAGAGTGAAGAATCCATAAGACCCAAGTCCAAATTCTTAGAGTTGAAACCCTTTGAATCTTCAAGTTCTTCAAAACCCTCTCCAAACTTAGAACACAAAATTCTATGTTAAAAATTCTATATTAAAAATATGATATTAAGCTACAACTCTTAACGAGTATTTATAATTTTCAAAAATCTATGCTGCAGCGGATCAGTCAGCGTCGTTAGTTGAGATCGCCAATCAACTCGGCGATCCGCCCTTCAGTAGGTTTCATCGCCGTCTTGCTATACCCTTCAGCATCGTCGTGTTTTGGATTATTGGGCGACGTAGTACTGCTTCGCGGAACTACTCGGCGACACGCCAACTGCTCATTTTCATCGCTGATTTGATCCTTTCTTTCAGGGCTCAGCACACTAGAACAAAAGGCGAGGATAAGACCTTTTGGTGACTCGCCAAATGGGTTAGGCGATTCTCAGATCTTCATTTCTTCGTTCTTTCAGCTGCCTTTGTTCCTTTTTGCTAAGTAGTGTCTATGCTTTCCCTCCGACTCCAAATACCTGAAACTTGAGGGTTTTCATCAGATATTGAGACAAAATATGCATTGAGGACACTAATTTTATCAAAATATAGCCCTAAATGAGCCCAATTTGTGGACTCACCAACACCCCCAACTTAAACTTTTGTTTGTCCTCAAGCAAACTCGAGTTCGGTTGTTCAAAAAGGGTGTCTCAAACAGTGTTATACAAGAATCAATCATAAATGTACACAACAGGACTTACCTTACTATGCAAGGATCAAATGTGCACTCAAAGTTTCAAGTTGTGACATACCATTATCAAAGAATCTCAAGCTCACAATACTTCCTTCAAATGGAAGTTCAAGCTCAACTATAGTGTTCAAATTCCCTCACACAAAGAATGATTCCATATTCACACAATGGTTCACAGTTTAAAGCTTCGGAATCAGATGCAACGCTCACACTCACAAAGAAGAACACAATGCATAATTTCACCCATCGGTTTGCCCGTATTTCCAATCAACACTTGCTTCAGCTCACTCAAGATCACAAGGTCTTTCAAGGCTTGAAATGGGGCTGAGCACAAAGGTATGGTCATTTTAGGCTAAGTAACTTTCATCTTCATGAAATGTGGTGTTCACAACACTTCCTTTTCTTTTCATTCATCATTATCTTTAGTGCTCATAAGTCATCCTATTATTCACTCTCCATGGATTGTTTGGAAACCCCATTTCTTTTGTACTTTATTCCACAACTTTCTTTTTTTGCATTTTTTTTTTTTTTTTACATATATGGAGGGGTTCCATTTTTCTCAACACCATGGGTTAAAGGAGACTTTCCTTGCATTTCTTGACTTTCCCTTTTCTTTTCACCACACCCCAACTTAGGCTTTTGGCCTAAGTTGGCTATTCAATCAACCACAAATCAAGAGGATTATAGGTAGTGGATTAAGAGAGGTCTAGTTTTCATCAAGTTTCTTCCAAAGAAAAGTAAGGCTCAAGGGGTGTTCAAAAGCGGTTCACACACTCACAAGGTAGGCCACAAAAGAGGTATATGTCAAATTGGCTTACACTCTTAGAAGTTTCCTAAGATCATATCAAGAGATATCATTACTTAGTTGACCGAACCAATGGGGAAAATTCCAGGATCCATCATGCATAGTTCACAGGTAAGCTCATCACACTAGGCATTAACACTATAAGTCAAACAAGACTCCACACTTTCGCTAGTGTGCAACGATCATCACAAGAGACTCGATTTGATCATTGGCTAGTCACAACGAGATGCAAAGAGTTCACATATTGTCTATGCAACTTCATTTGGCCTCATTGTAGCCGCATATTCATGTTTGTTTGATTATAAGGACTATCCAAGTCATCGGTATTGATCAGAACCAATACTCAAATTTGCGAGGAATAGCCACATTTAACACAAAAGGGGTGGCAAAAAAATTTTTGAATTTCGGAAGGGTCAAAATCATTTTGCAATTTAAAACATGGAGCCACAAGCTCAAACCTTCCACGAAAGCAGTATTTAACACAATTATAGCTTACAACCCAAATACATAAACGAAACACAATTCACGAATATCACACAAAGGTGGGCCTTACCTCACCACAAATAAAAGCAATTTGTCTTCAAATGCAATTAACATAATATCTAGAATTTAGAATTAAGAAAGAGAGAGAGGGAGGTAGAGAAAAATCTTGTCTATACAATCACTCCATCTGTCTGGGCACAAGTACCCGATGTGTCAGTCTAGGCTTAAGTAACAGTCCCCGGAGCTACTTCAAAAGGTTCAGCGGCAACTGGCTTGCTGAAATTGCCAAAGTCATGAGCTGCCAAGAAGGAATGTATATCTATGCAGAATCCACGTGTCCATGAAGGGACAGTGGGATCTTGGGGGATAGATATCTTGCTGGAACTAAGCTTTTTGCCCTCACTTCCTGTCTTGGGAGGATTTGCTTCACTTGTACCTTTCCTGAAATTTTTCGCTCTTATTTGTCGGGGTGGCCTATTTCTTCCAGCTACTTTTGGTCTAGCCATATCTGCGAAACTTCGGGAGAGAGTTAGAAAATATCTCAACAAAAACATAGAAGTTCAGCTGCAGAAAACCTCCGTCGAACCAGTTGGCGAAACACGCAACCGCTTAGGCGATTCGCCAAGTGTAATGCACAGAGGATACAAGGTTGCAGACAAAAGGTGAACAAGAGGTCTTTTGGCGAGACGCCAAGTGCGTTCAGCGACATCAGGCTTCTCACCGAAAGTTACAGAATCAACATCACATTTATCATTAAATTAAAGGCGAGATGGGAACGTTAGGTGAACCACCGAATGGTTCGGCCAGCTCAACCCAGCTCGCCAAACGGCTCAACGTACCTATTTTCAACCCATTTTCTCAAATTCGACCCCGCAACCCCCGAAAGCACAATCAAAATATGCAATAGCCAAATTAGGATCAGAACTAGCGACATTTATGCATAACCCACGATTTTTCATCCACCATAGGGCACAATTTTTAGGAATCAACTATTTAACTCAGTACAGTCAATATTATCGACTCAAAGCAAGCAAACAAAAATTCTAATCCTACCAGAGAGGACCAGCACACATTATTGAAGTAATGTCATTGCATTTGAGCACAACTTTTGATAAAAGGAACTTAGGGCTCGGAAACTAACCTTAGATGCCGATTAAGATGCTACTAAGATGCTAGACGGCAACGCAATCCAGATCCGAGCACAATTCAACAACCAAAATACAATAGAGATGCAACGATATTGAAAGTAAAACTAGGTGTGAGTTTGTAAAGTTTGAAAATGAGGAAGAGCGTAGGAAATTGAAACTTTTAAACCTTTGGCTTGAAAAACCCTCCAGTTCTTGACAACGCGACGATATTAGTCGTGAGCGCCAAACCATTCGGCATCACGCTGAGTAATCACATTCTTTGCCGACTTTTATAGAATCCCCCAGTTAATTTGGGAATCCAAACGGCGATACGAATCGGGTTCGTCGAGCTGATCGGCGACTTGCTAATCATTTTTTTGGGTCCGCCGAGTTTTACAGACTCCAAACCCAAACTGGGTTGGATCAAATGGCAGTGTGAGTCGGGTCGCCTAACACTTTGGCGACTCGCCAACCGAACATTTCTCTCGCCAATATATTTTTTTCCAAATGCTTACCACACTTAATCCTGCACAATTAACACACCATTATTTCTAAAACCAACATAAAGCAATAAAAGGGTTTTGGGCTGCCTCCCAAATAGTGCCTTAGTTAACATTGTGGTACGACGCAAGTCCACCTTCAAACCTCATTATTGGGGTTAGCCATAGTATCACTAGGCAAACCCCCTTGCTATCTCGGATTGAGGTGAGACAAGATATGACCCATTTGGGTCTCTAACTGCTTGATCGAAACTGAATGGGAGGTGACGGTCT
The DNA here is from genome assembly GCA_029582645.1 of Solanum megistacrolobum. Classification (NCBI taxonomy): domain Eukaryota; kingdom Viridiplantae; phylum Streptophyta; class Magnoliopsida; order Solanales; family Solanaceae; genus Solanum; species Solanum megistacrolobum. The sequence goes on along the minus strand of JAJOON010012734.1, from coordinate 5,767 downwards.
GGCTAAGGGCGGACACATCTTCTTTCATGACTTTTAACATTTTGTTTGACCCTTCAACTTTTTTGAGAATACGTCAGAGCATATCCTCAGACCTACCACCTTTCGAGTCCTTGGGCTTTTGGCGCTCTTGGGGAGGCACATATTTATCCTTCTCCCCATCCTTCCAATTCGGATTATGGCCCCTCCATTCACAATCTCGATCCTTCCAGCCTTCATCTCTAGCCCAACCTTGGTTACCACCCTGTCTTGGGTAGTTTGAACGATAGCCACCACCTTGGTTGGCTAGAAAATTTACCTCCTCGTTATACAAGGCTTCAAACTTCATCTCCTCAGGATTGCACACCCGACCCCCATGGCATTGACACCACGGGCACCAGCCCCCATGACATTTTTGGATAAAATGTCAAGATGTGTCATGATCTTAGCCATGTTTTGGTTTCTCTCATGATCTTTTTCAATCTGCTCCTTAGATAACTTGAAGGTGAGAGGAGAAACTTCGTCCTCGCAAGTGTACCACGTTCTGTTGATGGTTTTCATGCCATCTAGAAGTTGGGCTGCTACTACATATGGCTGTTGCATTAAGCCTCCAGGCGAAAGTTGGTCAGCGACCCCTTTGTTTACCGAGTCCAAACTCCGATAAAAGTACTGAAGTAGCACATTATCAGGCAGACCATGGGTTGTGCATTGAAGCATCAACTTTTTGAATCGTAACCAAGTTTCGTGCAGAGGCTCTCCTTCCAGACGCTTAAAGCTCTAAATGCTATCCCGAAGGGTCATCATCTTCAAGGGAGGGAAAAATCGCACTTGAAATGTGGTTACCAATTCCTCCCAGGAATTGATGGATTCACACGGCAACTCGGCCAGCCATTTGCACACCTCTCCCACCAATGAGAAAGGGAATAATCTTAACCAGACTGACTCCTGAGAGATGTTTTTGAACGAGAGTGGTCCGCACACATCCACGAAGTTCTTAAGATGCCCGTGAGCCAACCCGCTGAAAAGTCCCTTTAGTTGTAAGAGTTGCAACCTAGTACTCGTTATGTGGAACACTGCATTTCCCTCGGCTGGAGGTAACCGGATAGCTCCAATACCTCCCATAAGATGGGGGCCATTGATGTTGGGCTCTTGGACATCGTTGAGATTTCTGATGTCGTCTTGGTGGCCCACCTAGCTACTGTTGCTACCGTTAACAGTCATGCTTTCTGAAATATTCACACAAGGAAACAAAACAAAACTAAAGATTAAGTGAGTAAACTACAACTAAGAAGAACAAAAATTCTACTAATCTAAGAATTCTCAAATAACACCACTCCCCGGCAGCGACGCCATTTTGATGTTTGCATAATCAAGACACAACTTCCAATGCAAGTGTCTACGATCGTACAATAGTAAAGTAACCCAACCAAGGGTTGGGGTCGAGTCCCAAGGGTGTGGTTTTGAGAATTAATAGAAAAATAAAATTAAGTTCTAATTACTCATAGCTAAAAACATTATCAAATAAAATTTAAAGGGTGACACAAGAGTGTTAATTAACAATGGAGATTGTCACAAGTAAACAAAAATCAGCGAACATATAAGGAGTACTAATCAAGGAGAGGGGATTCTTGGGATGTGATAGGAATACGAGATAAACTAAACTATTGGGTACATGCTTTTGATAAAAAAATCTGTTGAATATTTGTAACTAGGCTAGACTGTAGTGGGGGTAAATTCTCCCTCGAGCAACTTACCCTGAATCAACTCGGTTTCTCTCGAACACTGAGTTGCCACATGAAGAACAACCTCCACCTTAGCCCACTCACTTTCTTGAGCTAAGTGTGTGGGAGAAGGACTAGGGTTCACTCTCTCGAGCTGAACCTCATATCGACCCAATCCCATCGGCCATCAATTTAGTAGTCTTAGTTTTACGAGCTCTCTCTCGAGCAAGCCGAAAACACAAAGGTGAAATTGTACTTGCAACTACAATTTCATTAAGTTCCACCGCAACTACTAAACGAAATCACATTTAAACAACAAATAAATTATCAACAAGTAAGACCCAATATATAATCTAACCCATATTCACAAAATCACACCCGCAGAATTGGGTTTTAGCTAGACATGTAAAAGAGATAGAAATTATACCAATATGAGTTTGCATTCAAATGGGTATGAAGATTTAAGTCTCAAAACAAGCCAAGAGTGAAGAATCCACAAGACCCAAGTCCAAATTCTTGGAGTTGAAATCCTTTGAATCTTCAAGTTCTTCAAAACCCTCTCCAAACTTAGAACTCAAAATTCTATGTTAAAAATTCTATATTAAAAATTTGATATTAAGCTGCAACTCTCAACAAGTATTTATAGTTTTCAAAAATCTGTGCTGCAGCGGATCATTCGGTGTCGTTAGTCAAGATCACCGATCAACTCAGTGATCCACCCTTTGGTATGTTTCATTGCCGTCTTGCTCTATCCTTTAGCATCGTCGTGTTTTGTCTCATTGGGTGACATAGTACTGCTTCGCTGAACTGCTCAGCGACACACCGACTTCTCCTTTTCACCACCAATTTGATCCTTTCTTTCAAGGCTCAGCACACTGGAACAAAAGGCGAGTATAAGACCTTTTAGAAACACGCCGAACGGTTTTGGCGATACTTAGGTCTTCATTTCTTCGTTCGTTCAGCTGCCTTGGTTCATTTTTACTTAGTAGTGCCCATGCTTTCCCTCGAACTGCAAATACCTAAAACATAAGGGTTTTCATCAGATATTGAGACAAAATATGATTTTAAGGACACTAATTTTATCAAAATACAGCCCTAAATGAGTCCAATTTGTTGACTCATCAAGTTCGCATGGTTTCTATGTCGATTAAGGCTCATTCTTACAACAAGATGAATAATGAACTTGTAACACCCCATAAACTAGTAGGCTAAACTAGAGTTTAACATGAGGGTTAGAGTCATAAACATAACTCCCAAGGTACGACCCCCAAGGACCAACCATGGGTCCTTGAGGAAGACCCTAGAAAACTGCATGGACAATGACCAACGGTAGGGAGCTACGTCCCATTGGTTAGTCCACGCCCATGGGTGAGGGGCCGTAGGTCAAGGCCCTGAAATCAGACACTTTGAACCCAACCCACGCTTCGCCAGCACGGGTCATGGGTCCAACCACGGTCCGTCAGTGAGGAGTCGTGGGTCATGGTCCCAAAATCCAAGTCCCAGTCACCCAACCATGGTTCATCAGTATGCCCTATGGGTCCAACCACGGCCCGTGAACGTGGTTTCATGGGTTGTGACCTGAGGAGTTAGTTAGAGGCTCTTTAGGGTTTTTCGGTTTTAATTAATACTACGTGAGGTCGGTTTAGCCTAAATTAGATCACTTATATAAGGATATTATATCACTAAATAATTCAATTACCTTTATTATTTCTAAAAGCCAAAATTAGTCCCAAAAACTTCATTATATCCAAAGAAAATTCTCTCTCTAAAACTTCAAGTAAGAAGAAGAAGAAGAAGAAAGTTGGAGTTAGGGTTAAAGGAGCAAGGTTTTCTTCTCGAATTAATTCAGTTTCATTTCTAAGGATAGTATCTCTTCATCCATGGATAGAATTCAATCATGGAGCCTCTTCAAAACCCCAATTTCAAAGATAGAAATCCCCAACAAAATCTAGGGTTTGATTCCAATGTCATAGGTTCCTTTAAAAAATGGTTCTAATGTTTAAATCCCCAAGAACCCATGAAATCCCCATAATTCCCAATTATGATCTTGTGATGTGGGTTTGTGGATGAAACAAGGATATTACGATATTGTGCTTGTAGTAATTGAGTTACTTCTATTATGTCAATACCCATGTCTAATGTAGTGAATTATAGATGTTTTGATTCAATTTGAGCTTTGATCCTTCAAAGGGTAAATTATGATATTATGCATGTTTATGAAATCTTTGTATATGCTTTAAGAACACTTTGAGAGTGAAGTGAATATGATTATGATCTAGTTGTTGTGTTATTGAAAGGTTATTCTCATGTACACACTTATGTATGATTATGATATGATATGAAAGGTTTTCTCACAATATGATGATTCTAAGGTTGAAAGGCTTTCTTACCTATATAATGTATATGAAGACATGGATGGTGAAAGGTTATTATCACGCATGATCTATGAGCTATCTTATGAATTATGTTGGATTGCGTTCAAGGAGCAAGGTTTTCTTCTCAAATTCATTGGGTTTCATTGCTAAGGTATGGTATCTCTTCATCCATGGAGCCTCTTCAAAACCCCAATTTCAAAGATAGAAATCCCCGAAAATTCTAGGGTTTGATTCCAATGTCGTGGGTTCCTTTCAAAAATGGTTCTACTGTTTGAATTACTTTATATTATGATTTAATTGATGATTTTTTATGATTTTTATGTTGAAATCCCCAAGAACCCATGAAATCCCCCATATTTCCCAATTACGAGCTTGTGATATGGGTTTGTGGATGAAAGAAGGATATTATGAGATTATGCTTGTAGTAATTGAGTTACTTGAATTATGTTAATATTCATGTCTAATGTAGTGAATTCTATATGTGTTTATTCAATATGAGCTTTGATCCTTGAAAGGGCAAATCATGATATTATGTATGTTTATGAAGTCTTTGTATATGCTTTAAGAACACTTTGAGAGTGAAGTGAATATGACTATGATCTAGTTGTTTTGTTATTGAAAGGTTATTCTAATGTACACACTTATGTATGATTATGATATGTTGTGAAAGGTTTTCTCACAATATGATGATTCCAAGGTTGAAAGGCTTTCTTACCTATAGAATCTATATGAATACATGGATGGTGAAAGGTTATTCTCACGCATGATCTATGAGCTATCTTATGAATTATGTTGGATTGAGTGTCAAGACATTCTTCCATGAATATGAACTTAAGTCAAGACTTAGCATGAACTCTGTGGGATTAATGCTTAGCAACGAGTGGATATTGATATGATATGGGAGCCCTCACGATAGTTGTGGCTGGGTTTCTAGAAGCAATCTCTTGAGATAGATGCCCTCACAATAGTAGAGGCCGGTTATCTAGTAACAATCTCCTTTTCCCATAAACTACGTACCCCGTAGGTTACTTAGCTAATGGATCTACCTAAGCAAAGAGTAAGGTTCTACCTTAGGCAAGTAGGACAACCCTTGTCGGTGTAGGTAACACCATATTCCATGTTAAGCACACATGGTCTATGTCGGTTAAGGCTTATTCCCACTATGATAACAACGATATGAACAAGAATATGAATTATGAACCATGGTTACTCAAGAAGCTTTACTTAGTGATACGCTCAAATTACACCTCCTTACAGAAGTATAAGCGATCGTTATCAAGTAAAGAACCCAACTTGTAGGTTGGGATCGATCCCACGAGGAAAATGGTTTAGACTTTACTTTAACCAACAATTACATTCAATTAGCCAAATTATTTCCAGAAACAGGTAATTAAATGGGGGGTTGTGCTTGTGTGAAACAAATAGTAAGAACTTAATAAGTAATCAGTAATCAACCTCAACTTTGGTTGTTATCAAGATAAGAGAAATAACTAGGGTATACGTGTTCCCCACAATCTCATAACGTAGTAGTCCTAGTAACAGCAATCATTTTCTAGTGTATTACATGCAAAGTGATAAGTTAGGTATCTCTAAATCTTTGGTCCGGCATCTAGAGAATTTCACCCCGCACCTTGGTCCGGCTACATGTGTATAATTTACTAACCCTTACCTTTACCTCATATTAGACATCATAAT
>JAJOON010012733.1:0-14320 GCA_029582645.1 Solanum megistacrolobum | reverse complement strand
AACAATACAGACAACATATAATGCAAGATTGGACTGAAACAATACTTAAGGTGCGAAAATATAAAAGTTTAATTGTAGATAGTACTCGGTCTATGTATGTTTTTTTTGCTTAAATCTATTTGAACATAATGCATAATTTTGCCGAATGAAACAGAATTTTAAAATCATTATACATCAAATAGTTAAAACAAAACAACACGACACCATTCTTAAATCCCATGCACAAACAGATTTTAACACTTGTTCCTATATACAAAGTTTGAACATTATGATTAACTGAGGTCAAGCCATATACCTATTTACAATGCCAAAAATACAAAACTAACTTAAATGAAACTAACAGCAAGCTCACAACATGTTAAAACATAAATTCATCCATATCTCGTTAAAAAATAAAGAAGATAAAGCTCACTGACCTATTTCGGGGCAGTGAACTGGACGTGTTTGAACTCGGATCTACTTGCTATCTCGAAAGACCTTGAATGATGGGAGTAAAGAAACAAACAACAACAAAACACCAAAGACGGAAATGGAGAGACACAAACAAGGGTGAAATGGTTGAGTTCTTTTAAGAGATAAGAGACGGCTGAAAAAACTCTCCTAACCCTATTCCAAACAATGATATTTATAGGCTGACTTTCTAGGGTTGAAATCTTGAGCGGGAAATGTATTTGAATTTGGTCAAAACAAAAGTTCAAATTCAAACGTTGCAAATCAGAGTTCTTCACGTGATTTGAATTAGAGAAAACAAGATAGACTATACTTGAAACGGGAAATCTTTTACTTCCCTTCGGACATTGATATCCTTGAAGCACCAAACGGGAAAAAGTAGATGGAGACGCTTCTGATAAAGCATTCTTTGCACGGAAATGGTGCAACCAACGTCTGGCAATGGCGAAAGCAACCAAATGCTTGCTAGAAGAGGAAGCAACGACCAGCTGCACAGCAACACAAGAAAACCGTAGCTTCTAACGGTATTAGATTTATTTGGGAGGAGGAATTTGGGCTACTAAAAAAGGGGAGAAACTGGGCCATTGAAAGGCTGGGCTTCAGACCAAATTTTAAAAGAATAATGGGATGATTACTTGGTGCGAATATATTGGGCTTTTCCTTTCTTTTTCCTAAACTATTTTGGGCTTCTAACTTAACAATCACCACTATATATATATACATATATATATTTATTTATTTATTTTTGATGAAAATTAATAATTTTTAAAATAAAAATATCACTATTACGATTCTACGCTAATATAAGATAGATACAAAAGTAGGGATTTATAGTTAATTAAATACGTATAAAACTTGAAATAAAGTGACAACAAATTCAATATTTAAGAAAAGAGGTATAAAAAACGATAATGATAATTTCGATAATAAACATATAGTTTAAATGACAATGATATAACATAGCCAAAAAAGTCGTAGTAGTGAAAAGTAGTTGTGAAAAGGTTATTTTGATGCATTATTAATTTAGAAGCTTAGACATAATAAATTGAAAGACAAGAGGGTCAAAATTGGGTGTCAACAACTTGTCCCTCTTTGACCAGAGACGATGTAAGAGTTTTTGGGCAAAAAAGTTGACGTATTAGCCAATTTTTACCCGACCCAAAAATAAGATCTTGGAGGTGGGAAAGGATATATGCACTAGGTAAATTATGAGGCAGAGGATTTTGAAACGAGGTAGACGCGAGCTTACGAAGTTTGCCCCAGTATTGAATTATGATGTTACTGGATATTGTGATCGAGGAGAGTATTTGAGAATGGAGTCGAGGTAGACCCGTGATCTTTGTTGGTGAGTTTTACTCTCCAACAAATTGCTCCAGTTCACTGCTTAGAAATAGTTTCACGTTGTGCTAAAGCTCCTGCAGAACTCAAACTTGACAAAACAATTAGTAAATAATAGTAAACACAATGCATGGTGCGATAAACACATGGAAATAACACCTCCTAGGTGTGAATTTATGAAAATGCGGCCTTGCAAGCCGAAATGATTTAACGAGATAAAATCTAACAAAGTTTATGGAAAAGAGGTTTAAGGCCGATGATTCATGAGAAATGATGCTTTTCAGCGATGATTAATGAAAATGAGGCCTTAACCAAACAAATTATGGATATGAGGCTTTTAGCCAAATGATTTAAAAATGACACGTTTTAAGCCAGGTGATTTATGAAAGAGAGGTCTTTGAAAGCAATGCAAACTGGTAAATCATTTGTGCAATATATTTGAAAGCATCCATGCAATCAACTGAAAACATTTGTGTAATGCATTAGAAAAGCGATAAAGCCATGTGGAATTCCTTTTTAATACTTGAAAGTATTTGTGCATTTGAAAATATGCATTTGTGCGAAATATAAAGCATTTGAAAATATTTAGAAACATTTGTGTAGTGCATTTGAAAATATGCATTTTGTGCGAGGCATTTGAAAATATCTTAAAGCATTTGTGCAGTGCGTTTAAAGTATTTGAAAGCATACATGCGAAAAATCTGAAAGCATTTGTGTGGTGCGTTTGAAAAATATCTCGAAGCAAATGTGCAGTGCGCTTGGAAATATCTGAAAGCATTTGTGCAGTGCATTTAAAGGCATTTATGTAGAGCAAAATCATGTGCAATGTTTTATTAAATAGTATTTGTTATCAACACATTTGAAAATTTATAAAGCCTTACTTATAAGTTTTCGAATCATAAATTTATAAGTAAGTAATTCAAACCACTCGACATATAGTCCTTTCGATGCTATAAATGTTATTGACTTCTCAGCTTCTGTTAATCCTGACAAACCTGCACTCAAAGAAAAATTATAAGTTTTGGGGGAGGTTGATTCGCGTTGACTTTGAAGGTCCCTTTTCATACTTCTTTCTTCCAGCTTTGCTTGGACTCATAACCTCCGTTCGTTCTAAATCTTGGTTAAATGAATAACAAGAAAATAAATAAAAAGGAAACATTTGATCGAAAATCATATTTGAAAGTAAGATAAAATTTTATACGTATATATAGCAAGAATTTTGTCGAACTTCAAATTGTGACATGTCATGAAACAAAGCGAACGTCCTTTATCTGAAGTCTTTCTTCTGTTGGATGATTCAATTGACCATATACTCTTCAAATATCTTGATATCTTCTTGCAATGATGCCCCTTAAAAATTGTCCCAGTTTTGGCGAAAGGATGACGTTGTCTTTTGGTCACGATGATACTGAACCTCCTATAGGATGCACACTATTCTATCAAGGAACCAAGCCAAACATAATCTAAGGATACAATTAAAAATGAAATAAAGGGGCCGAACCCTCCTCGGGTTGCCTACGTATCCAAACGGAATCAGGCCATACGTAGTTCGCTACATACAAAGAAATGGAGAAATTAAAAAAATATATATAATAAAGTGACCGAAGCCGATATAGGCCGCCTACGTATCCCACCGAGGGTATCAGGCCAAGCGTAGTTCATATTACATAGAAAGGAAATTTCGCAAAACCTATTAAAAGACCAAATCTGATGTGGATTTCCTACATATCCCGCCATGGGAATCAGGTCAAGACGTAGTTCCAATACATGACAAAAAGATTACAAGAAAATGAAATAGAAACCTCTAGATGTAGTATATCTTAACCGCATCTGCATTGATAGCTTTTGGCCATATCTTACCATCCATTTCTGCTAGAATCAAAGCTCCTCCAGTCAGTACTCGGTGAACCATGTAAGGTCCTTGCCAATTAGGTGCAAACTTCCCCTTAGCTTCATCTTGGTGAGGGAATATTCGCTTCAACACCAATTGTCCCGGTTCAAACTGTCTCAATCTTACTTTCTTGCTGAAAGCTTTGGCCATCCTGTGTTGATAAAGTTGCCCGTGACAAACTGCATTCGTTCTTTTTTCACTAATGAGCATCAATTGTTCATACCGATTTTGCGTCCACTTGGCATCACTTAACTCGGCTTCTTGGATGATCCTCAGAGATGGTATCTCAACTTCCATTGGTAACATTGCTTCTGTTCCATAAACCAAAAGATAAGGCGTTGCCCCAGTCGAAGTCCTAATTGTGGTGCGGTAGCCAAGAAGGGCAAAGGACAAACTCTCATGCCAATGCTTATAGTTATCAGTCATTTTCCGTAATATCCTTTTGATATTTTTGTTGGCGGCCTCAACTACTCCATTAATCCGAGGTCGATAAGGAGTGGAATTGCGGTGAATAATTTTGAACTTCTCGCATATCTCATGCATCAAGCCACTACTAAGATTAACTCCATTATCTGTAATAATTGACTCGGGGATCCCAAATCTACAAATGATGTTATTGCGAACAAAATCTGACATTACCTTCTTTGTCACAGACTTGTATGAAGATGCTTCTACCCACTTTGTGAAGTAATCAATAGCTACCAGAATGAACATGTGTCCATTTGAGGCGGCTGGCTCAATAGGGCCAATGACATCCATGCCCCAAGCTGCAAATGGCCAAGGAGAACTCGTCACATTTAGTTCATTCGGTGGAACCCGAATCAAATCACCATGAATCTGACATTGATGATACTTTCTTACAAAACGGATGCAGTCTGTTTCTATGGTCATCCAAAAATATCCAGCTCGCATAATCTTCTTTGCCAAAGTGAAACCATTCATGTGTGGCCCACATATACCCCCATGTATTTCTTCAATCAACTTGCTTGCCTCTTGAGAGTTAACACATCTTAACAATCCCAAATCTGGAGTCCTCCTATAAAGGATTTCTCCACTTAGGAAAAAGTGATTTACGAGTCTCCGAAGTGTCCTCTTTTGAACATTGTTCACTCCTTTTGGATAGTTTCCTTCTATGAGATACCTCTTAATGTCATAGTACCAAGGTTCTCCATCTGGTTCTTAATCTACATGGAAACAATAGGCTGACTGATCCTGCACATTGGCTTTGATTGGATCTATGTAGTTCTTGTCTGGATGTTGAATCATAGAAGCCAAGGTTGCCAACGCATCTACAAACTCGTTCTGAGCTCGAGGTATATGCTTGAATTCTATCTTGACAAATTTCTTGCACAATTCTTTCACACACAACAAATATGGGAGTATCTTCACATTTTTCGTGCTCCATTCGCCTTGAACCTGATGAATCAATAAGTCGGAATTACCTATAACAAACAATTCTTGTATATTCATGTCAACAACCATTCTAAGCCCAAGAATACAAGCCTCGTACTCCACCATATTATTTGTCCATAAGAATCTGAACTTTGTTGAGATAGGATAATGTTGACCTGATTCTAAAATTAACACTGCTCCAGCACCGACTCCTTTGGAATTCACAGCTCCATCAAAAAACATTCTCCACCCGGGATATTCTTCGGAAATATCCTCTCCAATAAATAAAACCTCTTCATCAGGGAAATAAGTTTTAAGAGGCCTGTACTCTTCATCCACGGGATTTTCAGCGAGATGATCAGCTAGTGCTTGTCCCTTGATGGCCTTTTGAGTGACATAAACAATGTCGAATTCACATAGAAAAATTTGCCACTTCACCAACCTTCCAGTGGGCATAGGATTTTGAAATATATACTTGAGTGTATCCATCCTTGAGATGAGGAAAGTGGTATACGCACATAAATAATGTCTTAACTTTTGTGCAACCCAAGTCAAAGCACAACAAGTGCGCTCTAATAAAGTATACCGAGCTTCATAAGGAGTGAACCTTTTGCTCAAGTAATATATAGCTTGCTCCTTCTTTCCAGTTTCGTCATGTTGTCCCAGCACACATCCAAATGCATTGTCAGACACTGACAAATACAACAACAACGGTCTTCCAGATTCTGGGGGCACCAAGACTGGTGGACTAGATAAATACTCATTGATTCTGTCAAAAGCTTTCTGACAATCTTCCGTCCATTTTGTTGCAGCATCTTTCCTCAACAACTTGAAGATTGGCTCGCAAATTACAGTAGATTGTGCAATGAATCGACTAATGTAATTCAGGCGACCAAGAAAACTCATTACATCCTTTCAACTCTTTGGAGGAGGTAAGTCTTGAATAGTCTTTATCTTTGAAGGATCTAGCTCTATCCCTTTCCTACTTACGATGAAACCCAACAGCTTCCCGGCAGGGACACCAAATGCACATTTTGCGGGATTTAACTTCAGATTGTACCACCTTAATCTGTCAAAGAACTTCTTCAAATCTGTTATATGATCTGAGCTCTTCCGTGACTTGATGATGACATCATCCACATAGACTTCAATCTCCTTATGGATCATATCATGAAATATGGTAGTCATAGCTCTCATATATGTTGCCCCTGCATTCTTGAGCCCAAAAGGCATTACCCGACAACAATATACTCCCCAAGGCGTGATGAATGCGGTTTTCTCCGCATCTTCTTCATCCATTAGAATCTGATGATATCCTGCAAAGCAATCAACAAATGACTGCAACTCATGCTTTGCACAATTATCAATAAGTATGTGAATATTTGGGAGAGGAAAATCATCCTTCGGGCTAGCCTTGTTGAGATCTCGATAATCTACGCATACTCTGATTTTTCCATCTTTCTTTGGCACCGGTACTATGTTGGCCAACCACGTGGGATACTTGGTGACCCGGATGATATTGGCATCAAATTGCTTGGAGACTTCTTCCATAACCCTTAAACTCAAATCAGGCTTGATCTTTCTCGGCTTTTGCTTTACTGGGGGGGCAAGAGGGATCAATTGGCAACCTGTGTGAAACAATATCCGTGCTTAAACCCGGCATATCATCATAAGACCATGCAAACACATCTATGTATTGTCTCAAAAGATCAATAAGTTCTTTTCTTTGGGACGGAGTCAAATGGACACTAATTCTTGTTTCCCTCACCAATTCTGTTGAATCTCCCAAATTTATCGTCTCAGTTTCATCCAAATTTGGGTTTTCTTTCTTCTCAAAATGTTCAAACTCCTTAGTCAACTCTCCAGGCTGCACATCTTCTTCATATTCTGCAAAAGTTTGTTCACGGTTCGGGGTTTGTTCGCTCGTTTCATTACATGTCACATTCTCGGCATTGACAGATTTATTAGTTTGCTTGCTGAAAGAGAGAAAAAAAAATAAAAAAAAAATAAATAATCAACGACAAATTTTAAAATTTAAAGCAGCAAAAAGGTAACATAGATTTGGCATTTAAGCTTTCAAAAGATGGAGATAAAACACATCAAATTCAAAAACACGATTCAGGCCTCAATTTGAATCATGTTGTTTTGTTAATTCTAATACAATCATCTACCAAGATTCCCGGAGAACCGGGGACGGGTTACAAGTCCAATTGTTCAAAGCATCTCCAGGCATAGCATCCCATATGGTCGGGGCCTCGGTGCAGTCCTCTAAAATCATATTGCAGTCAGCTTCTTCAATGAACAAGTTTTTGAGTCCTTCTGTGAGGTTATCTTCAGCAGCTTCTTCTAATCCTTATGCAGCAAACGCCTTGGAAAATGACTGATTCAAAGGCGGGATAGGTCGTCGTAAGGGAATGTCACTTTTCCTTTTGAGATTAGCCGATGAGATTTCTTCAGGAGTAGGCTTGTATCTAAGACCAAAGGTGTATTTCTGAACATGCAATTGAATTGGTTCCACTATTCCATCCAATTTCGCTCCAAGACCTTGACCCAGGATAAAACTATTCTTCAACATTTCCCAAGCCACCATTATAAGCATACGTGGCAAATTTTCCTTTCCAGCGTGAGTAGCACACATAATTTCCCTAATATGGAATACAGACCCATCCAACTCTTCCATACTTTCAATAACAGGGACTGAATTTTCAGGATATATTGAGTTGTTACCTTCCCCATGAACAACAATTTCCTGATGGTTCTAAACAAATTTCAAAGTCTGGTGCAAAGTGGAAGGGACTACACCAGCCATATGAATCCATGGCCTTCCAAGTAATAAATTATAACTAGCAGATATATCCAACACTTGGAATTCCACAATGAACTCCACAGGTCCAATTTGCAATGACAGATCAATTTCTCCAATGACTCCCCTTTGTGTCCCATCAAAGCCTCTAACCCTTACATGACTTTCACGAATATTTATAATGTCGATTCCAAAGCTCGAAGAGTAGTGAAAGGGCATATGTTAACAACTGAACCATTATCAATCAGAACTCTTGAAATAAACTTATCCCTACATCTGACAGTAATGTTCAACGCTTTGTTATGTCCCAAACCTTCCGGCAGCAACTCATCTTCATGAAAGGTGACTTTATTAGCTTCCAAAACTTGTCCTACCATGGTAGAAATGTTCTCACTAGTGGTCTCAGCTGGAACATAAGCTTCATTTAAAACCATCACCAAAGCGTGCCTATGAGTTGCAGAATTCATCGGTAAGGCCATTAAGGAAATTTGAGCAACAGTTTTCTTCAGTTGTTCAACAACTGAATATTCCTTAGTTGGCATCTTCCTCCAGAAATCTTCCACTTCAGCCTCTGTCACAACCCTTTTTTGGTTGTTTTCCTTGTTTGGTCCTTCTCGTACAACTTCTTCAGGGGCATAACAATGCCCGGATCTTGTCATTCCTGCAGCAGCGGCTTCTACAACTATCTTTCCTTTTCATTTGTCCCTTGCATTAGTCAAGTAATCCCAAGGAATCGTTTTAGTGTCAAAAGGGGATGATTGAGCGACAAGGGCCATGATCCTAGTCTTGGGAAGAAAAACTTCCACTTCAATTGGCGCTCATGTTTGGACTGTGATTACAGGAGAAATAAAAACCGATGTCTCGACATTCTTCTCTATCTTGACTGGTACTATGGTCCCTTCTAAGTTGCAATCTTTGTCAACGGTGATCATATTAACATTGCCATGATTTGGCAGTGGGTTGTTGTTTACATTGGGGGTAACACCTTTGAGTTGAATGATTCCTTTTTTGATCAATGCCTCAATCTTGTCTTTGAGAGTAAGGCAACTTTCAGTGTCATGTCCAGCAACTCCTGAGTGATATGCACAGTGTTTAGTCTCGTCATACCATCCAGGAAGGGGATTGGGAATTCATCCTTGGATTGGTTGGAGTACTCTTGCGATTCTCAACCGTTCATATAGTTGGGCTAAAGGTTCGGCTAAAGGTGTATAAGTTTTGGCTGGTCTTTTTTCAAAGTTTAGGCGGGGTCTGGGTGCATTTGATGGACGGTTTTGTGGTTGATAGTGGGATTGGGATGGATATGTGGGTTGGTATCGTGATGGATTTGAATAGACAGGTGCTCTAGGTGGACAATATGTTGGTTGGGTGGTGTAAACTGGGTAAGGGGCAAGTGAAGGTTGATAATAGGGTTGAGGAATTTAGGTATACTGACTATAGTATGAAGGTTGGGGTAATGGGTTTTGGTAGGTTAACATTTGGTTTGGCCTACGTTCCTGGATGGTCATGACAGCAGACACACCGTCCTTCGTCTTCTTAAGGGCTCCTCCGATTGAATCCGACTGAATTGCCTTACTTGTCGCTTGCAGGGCTGCCAAATTAGTGATTCACCCAGTTTTAATACCTTCTTCAATAAATTCTCCCATCCTAACAACCTCAAAAAACTTTTGCCCTACAACACTTCTCATCTTTTCATAGTACGTTGCATCTTTTTGGCATTGTATAAAAAGAGAGGTCATCTCACTTTCTGCCATTGGAGGTTGAACTTTTGCGGCATCTGCTCTCCACCGCATTGCATACTCTCTGAATGACTCTGTTGACTTCTTTTCTAACTTCATCAAGTAGAACCTGTCCGGAATTGCCTCAGTGTTAAACTTGAACCTATCCATGAATTCTTGCGCCATCGCACCCAAACTATTCCATTTCTGTGGGTCTCGACTCGTGTACCAATCAAGGGCCTCTCTCGTCAAGCTCCTTATAAACAACTTCATTCTAATGGCCTCATTTTTCCCCACTCCAACTAACTTGTCACAATACGACCTTAAATGAGCTCGAGGATTTCCCTTCCCATCAAATACATCAAATTGTGGTACCTTATACCCCACGGGTAATTCAACATCAGGATGAACACATAAATTCTCATATTTAAGACCTTCAACCCCCTTATGGACTTGGATACTTTTGAAAGCTTCCTTCAAATTACGAATCTCCCTTGCTACATTATCATCTGTTCTTGACCTTGCTTCTTTCTCCATCTCTTCATATGGATCGACTTCTGGCATGGTTGGCATTAGATTAAGGAAAGGTTAAGCTTCCGCTACATATACTTGAGGCACATATTGCATGTTAGGGATTGCAGTGTGTGCCACCGGTACATGTTGGGTTGTTTGGTATTTTTGGGTAGGTAAGGCAGTTTGGGTGAGTGGGGTAGTTTGGGTAAGTGAGTTAGTTTAGATGACTGGAGTTTGGGTAAGTGAAGTTTGGGGAGCATATGGGGTAGTGAAGGGTAAAGGGTTGGCTCGTTGCGGATTGTTTTGTGGAAAGTTGGGTTGTTGAGGGTTGATGGATTGTTTGGAAGCAGTTGGATTGGTCTTGTGAAGAGAAGGGTTTGGTGGAAAGTATTGAGGAGTAGGAGAGTCAACATGTGGAAAAAGACGCGGAGTAGTTGTGTTTGTTCCATGCTCGGGAAGTGGCGTGTTCAAAGTGATGGACAAATTGGTGAGATTTCAAAGTCGATCAATCTCACTTTGCATATTGGCCATTTTTTGCATCAAATTGGCAATGTGTTCATCATAAGGGATTGGTTCCATTCCTTTCGAAGTCTCGGGTTCATCTCTCAGGACAGTGACAAGTCCCAAACCATTTTGATCAAATGCACCTGAATCAGTCATGTCTGCACGTGCTTTTGATCTCGTAAAGTATGGATGATCCGCCAGTTCGTAGTCAACGCAAATCAACCTTTGGGGAAATAAATCAAAAGGAAGAAAACCTTCAAAAAGAGAGAAATATTAGTATCAAGTGGGTGATTGTTGTTTCAATGATATTAATAATTAGACAGATAATTAAATAATAACAATAAATAAATAGAGAATAAACATGTATTACGCAGCAAGTAAATCACATAACAAAATAATAAACAAAATATTCAAAAGAAAATGCATTCTAATATGCACGGGACCTCTTTTTGCCAGAGGTGGGCCTAAATGTCAAACATAACGTGATTATGATAGATTGATCCAAGCCATTAATTTGTGACAACTCAAGTTTTGGGAAACAAAAGGCCAAATTTTCATTAATACAAAAAAAGAAGGAGAGTACAACGAAGAAACTAAAAAAAATACATAAAAGATGACATAATATAAAGACACATCTAAGACTTGGCCTAAATTTGCTATCAATCACGTTGGTGGAGGAAGTGAAGATGATGCTCCCACGTTGCTAGGTCCTGCTCCCGCATTGTCCAAATATCGCATTATATTTTCCATTTGAGCCCATATTTCTGGAGTAACTATTTTGGTTCCAAGACGAGAATGTCTTATCCAGATCGTCGTTCCAATATCCTCAAAACCTTGCTCACTTTCTGGACTTATGCTATTGCGATCTTCTCGAAAACATACCTGATATTCTGGAATTTCCTTTTCAGGCCCATTTCCGATATCTATAGTGAGGATATTGTCCCACTCATGAAGAATCTCTCTGGCTCTCGGGACTTCAAAGTTTGGTCCAAAGGGAATTTCAGAATTCCTCATATTTGCTCGAAGAGGAATTACTTGTGGTTGACCAAACTGTTGAAGCACGCGCATCGGAGCATATGGCTGGAGACCTTTTAACCCAATAAGCTCGATTTAATAAAACCTTCTACATCTTATATAGGCAGGGGAACGTGGAAGTAATGGATATTTCCACTGAATTTGGTCACTAGTGCGGTGGGCCAAAAACTCATACCAATCATCAGTACCAATCGGATACACAAACTCTTTCATCCTATCGTAAAAACTGTTAATATGAGTTGTGTTACTAAAGCATATGTCATCCATGTTTTTACGTTGGTGAAAATGTTCCATTGCCCATATTTGTAAAAGAAGATTGTAACCTTCAAAGAAGTTTGATTCCCCTCTTTTACATTTCCCAAGAGCTCGAAATATTTCTGCTAAAATCATGGGAACCACAGTGAGTTCTTCGTCATCTACTCCCTCAAAAAGTACTTGAGCCACAGAACATATGCAAGTGCTAATGTATCTGTGTTCTCGTGGGAATACCAAAGTCCCTAGTAAAGCCACAGCAAATGTAATAGGACGTCCAACTTGCCAATGAACTTGAGTACAAGAGAATTCTTTCCTAAACAGCTTGTGACTATCCGAGCATCCATACCTCTCATATAGGTAGTCCAAAGAAACCCAATTATTTTCGAAGCACCGAAGTTTCTTTTCATTTTTCAACCCTAAGTAGCGAAGAAATTTCTTTCCTGATTGATTGTGTGGAATAATTTGACCCATTCTTTGATACTTCAAACTGATGAAATAGAGGATTTCCTCCAATGTAGGTGTTAGTTCAAAGTTTTTGAAGGCGAACACAACACGGTCTGGATCCTGAAACTGAATTAGTGCTCTAATCACATGTTTGTCGGGGGTGATTTTGAATAGCAGAGGGAGGCACCCCAACCTTTTTGTCATCGCTAGTTTCTCAGTTAGAGTGAAATTTTCCCACAATGTCCTCAATTTGTGCGGGAAACCCTCGACCATCCTAACTTTGGGCACTTGGGGAACTGAACTCATCCTACATTACAAATCAAAATAAAATGAACACATAATTTCCAAACTCGCTATGTCAAAATTAGGCTTGGATCTGTCTATCATTATCACGTTGCACAAAACATGCTTGTTGGTCGTTAGGTCATGAAACCCGTCGACAATAAGGGTGGATTTCTTAAATGTGGATTCGATACCCGAGATCGATCCACCTAAAGTGAATGCATGCATGACTTAAATTAAAGGGTGGTTTAGTTCTATCTTATGTTTTCTAAGATTTGGCTTACTAGACACAAGGTTCCCGAGTGGACAACTCGAGTGAGAAGGCTATGCGGTCACACGAAAAATGATCCGGACACCCCGCGTATATGCCAACTCTCCTAACTTTGGATTTTGAAAGAAGTTTGCTGGTGCGCAAAACACACCTCACGTGTACGTGTGATAGTGTGACATTTCCAGAATTTGAGGAATTATGAACGGAATGACATTTTATATAAATCAATAACAATAAACAATTTATATGAAGCAGTAACAAATAACCAGTTTATACCACGTAAGCATGATAAGTAAAGCATTTAGGCATTTAAAATAAAACAAACAACAAAAAAGAAACCAGCAAATGTTAAAAATTTAATTATTAACCTAAGTCTGTTATGGTTTAGAACCTAAATTCCCCAGTGAAGTCGCCAAGTTGTTATACCCCATTTTAACCAAGGTCAAATTAGTGTACAACATATTGGTGATTTTCAAATAATTAACTTAAGAAGTCACCACCTAATTATTTTTAATGGTTAATTAGGACACTTAAATGTTTAACGAAATAATAATAAAAATGACTTCATTCAAGGTCTACTAACTTAAAAAGATTCTAGGTAAGGGTTCTAGTTATCCTAAAGAGAAGGGGTAAGGCATCATTTAAGATTCGCTAAAAACGATTACTGATCAAACTTAAATTAATAACAAGAGATTATATAGTTCAATTTTTATTTGATTTTTTAGGCGCGTAGAAAATGACTATTTTTTGAGAAAAATGATAAGAAAAATAAAAGAAAAGCATTTTAAAATAGTATAATGCGTGAGAAATGCATATGTGCGTTGTATATATAAAGAAGAGGTATATGCTTATGAGATGAAGTAATATGATGAAAATGTGGTATGAGAATGCATAAGAATGTTGCATATAAAAATAAAGGACTAGTAAAAAAAATAAAAAAAGCATGTTTGGATTAAAATTAATAAACACTTTATTTTACTTAAGAAAGAAAAAGGTTGTTAAGGGGGTGGGAATGCGCTCTCAAGTTCTTGAAAAATTGTATTTTTACCATGAAAATATGCACGCTAAAATTCACTTTTTACCATGAAAATCTGCACTCTAAAGTTCACAAAAGACTATGTTTAAGTCTCAAAAGATGCTGCATTTTCCAAATAAACTTAAACCATAAAAAAAAAATGATAAAGGGGGTGCATTTGAGGCCTAAAAAAAGTCTGCACATGAAACTATTAAAGCTGTATTTTAGTTCTCAAAAATCTGCATTTTTAAGTGTTCGAAGTATGTACATTTTGGCCTTCGAAACTGATTTTTAGACTTTTCTGAAAGCTGTATATTTTCACTAAAATCTGTATTTTTGCCATTAGAAAAAGCCGTCTTTCTTTGCACATAAAATCTGCACTTTTGAACTTTCTGAAAATTACATTTTTTAT
>JAJOON010012732.1:0-13955 GCA_029582645.1 Solanum megistacrolobum | reverse complement strand
CCCCCCCCCCCCCCCCCCAGGGTGTGAGTATACGTGAGAATTCCCCAAGTTAATACGAAGGTCCTCTTAAAGTTTTTTGAGAAATTTTTTTTTGGGTGCTACGAACGCCAGATCTATGGGCTAATACATACGAAAAATATAGGAATTTACGCGATTCCTAAAAAACAGCTTGTAGATGCGGAAATGGGGTTGAAAAAAATGATATGAGTATACATGATAATCCCCAAGTCAATACGAGAGTTTTGATAAAGATTTTTGATAAAAAAAAAAATTGGGTGATCCTGTTGCAAATCCATGGGCTAATACACATGAAAAAGTTAGAAATATGCGTGATTCCTAATAAAGGGCTTGTAGATGTTGAAATGGGATGAAAAATGGGTATGAGTATACGTGATGGTTCCTTAACACAATACAGAGGTCCTAATATAGTTTTTAGGAAAAAAAATTGATTTCTCCCGGCGCCAGATCCATAGGTTAATACACACGAAAAATATAGAATTTTGTGCGATTCGTAAAAAAGGATCTGTAGATGGGGAAATGGGGGTGAAAAAAAATATTGTGAGTATACATGATGGTTCCCCAACTTAATATGGAGGTCCTCATAATGTTTTTTAAGAAAAAAAAATTGGGTGCTCCGGGCGTCTGATCCATGGGCTAATACACATGAAAATTTGAGGAATTTGTGAGATTCTAAAAAAGGGACCTGTAGATGCGAAAATATGAGTGATAAAAATTGTGTGACTATACGTGATGGTTACCCAACTCAATACGGAGGTCCTTATAAAGTTTTTTGAAAAAAAAATTGGGTACTTCGGGCGCCAGATAAATGGGCTAATACACACAAAAAATTAGGAAATTTGCACGATTCCTAAAAAATGGAATGTTGATGCGAAAATGGGGGTGAAAAAAATGGTGTGAGTATACGTGATAATTCCCAAGTCAATACGGAGGTCCTCTTAAAATGTTTTGAGAAATTTTTTTTGGGTGTTACGAGCGCCAGATCTATGGGCTAATCCATACGAAAAATATAGAAATTTACATGATTCCTAAAAAAGAGCTTGTAGATGCGGAAATGGGGTTGAAAAAATTGGTATGAGTACACATGATGATTCCCCAAGTCAATACGAGAGTTTTAATAAGTTTTTTGAGAGAAAAATTTAGGTGCTCCGGGTGCAAATCCATGGGCTAATACACATGAAAAAGTTAGAAATTTGTGTGATTCCTAATAAAGGGCTTGTAGATGCTGAAATGGGGTGAAAAAATGGGTGTGAGTATACGTGATGGTTCCTTAACACAATACGGAGGTCCTAATATAGTTTTTAGAAAAAAAAAATTGGTTTCTCCCAGCGCCAGATCCATAGGCTAATTAATACACATGAAAAATAAAGGAATTTGCACGATTCTTAAAAAAGGGTGTGTAGATGGAGAAACAGGGGTGAAATAAATATTGTGAGTATACATGATGGTCCCCCAACTTAATACGGAGGTCCTCATAATATATTTTGAGAAAAAAAAATTTGGGTGCTCTGGGCGCCTGATCCATGGGCTAACACACGAAAATTTGAGGAATTTGCGAGATTCTAAAAAAGGGGCCTGTAGATGCGGAAATATGGGTGATAAAAATTATGTGACTATACGTGATGGTTACCCAACTCAATACAGAGGTCCTCATAAAGTTTTTTGAGAAAAAATTTATGGTGCTTCGGGCGCCAGATAAATTGGCTAATACACAAAAAATTAGGAAATTTGCACGATTCGTAAAAAAAGGCATTTAGATGCGGAAATGTGGGTGAAAAAAATAGTGTGAGGTTACGTGATGATTCCTCAAGTCAATACGGAGGTCTTTATAAAGTTTTTTGAGAAAAAAAAATTGAGTTCTCTGGACGTCAGATCCATGGGCTAATAAACACGAAAAATTGAGGAATTTGCGCAATTCTTAAAAAAGGGCGTTTAGATGCGTAAATGTGGGTGTAAAAAAATGGTATGATTATACTTGATGGTTCCCGAACTAAATACGAAAGTTAGTATAAAGATTTTTGAGAAAAAAAATTTAGGTGCTCCGGGCTGCAGATTCATGGGCTAATACACACGAAAAATTGAAGAATTTGAGCATTTCCTAAAAAATGGCCTGTAGATGCGGAAATAGGTACAAAAAAAATAGTGTCAGTGTACGTGATGGTTCTCCAAGTCAATACAGAGGTCCTCATAAAGTTTTTTGAGAAAACATTTTTGGATGCTCCGGGCGCCAGATCAATGGGCTAATATATACGAAAAATTGAGGAATTTGTGCGATACCTAAAATAAGGCCTGTAGATGCGAAAATTGGGGTGAAAAAAATGGTGTGAGTATACGTGATAATTTTCCAAGTTAATACGGAGGTGCTCTTAAAGTTTTTTGAGAAATTCTTTTTTGGGTGCTACGAGCGCCAGATCTATGGGCTAATACATACGAAAAATATAGGAATTTACGCGATTCCTAAAAAAGAGCTTGTAGATGCGAAAATGGGGTTGAAAAAAATTTGTATGAGTATACATGATGATTCCCCAAGTCAATACAAGAGTTTTAATAATGTTTTTTGAGAGAAAAAAATGTGGGTGCTCCGGGTGAAGATCCATGGGATAATACACATGAAAAAGTTAGAAATTTGCGTGATTCCTAATAAAGGGTTTGTAGATGCTGAAATGGGGTGAAAAAATGGGTGTGAGTATACGTGATGGTTCCTTAACACAATACGGAGGTCCTAATAAAGTTTTTAGAAAAAAAATTGGTTTCTCCCGGCGCTAGATCCATAGGCTAATACACATGAAAAATAAAAGAATTTGCGCGATTCGTAAAAAAGAGTCTATTGATGAGGAAATGGGGGTGAAAAAAATGTTGTGAGTATACCTGATGGTTCCCCAACACAATACGGAGGTCCTCATAATGTTTTTTGAGAAAAAAAATTGGGTGTTCCTTGCACTTGATCCATGGGCTAATACACACGAAAATTTGAGGAATTTGCGAGATTCTAAAAAGGGGCTTGTAGATGCGAAAATATGGGTGATAAAAATTGTGTGACTATACGTGATGGTTACCCAACTCAATATGGAGGTCCTCATAAAGTTTTTTAAGAAAAAAAATTTGGATAGTTCAGGTGCCAGATAAATGAGCTAATACACACAAAAATTAGGAAATTTGCACGACTCCTAAAAAGGTGCATGTAGATGCGGAAATGGGTGTAAAAAAAATAGTGTGAGGTAACGTGATGATTCCCCAAGTCAATACGGAGGTGTTCATAAACTTTTTTGAGAAAAAAAAATTGAGTTCTCCGGACGTCAGATCCATGGGCTAATACACACGAAAAATTGAGGAATTTGCGCAATTCTTAAAAAAGAGCATGTAGATGCGTAAATGTGGGTGAAAAAAATAGTGTGATTATACCTGATGGTTCCCCAACTCAATACGAAGGTCTTCATAAAGTTTTTGGAGAAAAAAAGTTTGGGTGCTCTGTGCGCCAGATTCATGGGCTAATACACACGAAAAATTGAGGAATTTCACAATTCTTAATTAATGGCCTGTATATGCGAAAATGGGGGTGAAAAAATAGTGTGAGTAGACGTGATGATTTCCCAACTCAATACGCAGGTACTCATAAAAATTGAGGAATTTGCGCGATTCCTACAAAAGGGCTTGTAGATGTGAAAATAAGGGTGAAAAAAATGGTGTCAGTATACGTGATGGTTCCCCAACTCAATACGGAGGTCCTCATAAACTTTTTTGAGAAAAAAATTTCGGGTGCTTCGAGCGCCAAATCCATACGCTATTACACACGAAAAATTAAGGAATTTGCGCGATTTCTAAAAAAAGGACTATAGATGTGGAAATAGGGGTGAAACAAATGGTGTGAGTATAAGTGATGGTTCTTCAACTCAATACGGAGGTATTCATAAAGTTTTTTGGAGAAAAAAAATAGGTGCTCCGAGCGCCAGATCCATGGGCTAATACACACGAAAAATAGAGGAATTAGCACGATTCCTAAAAAAGAGCCTGAAAATGCAAAAATGGGGGTGAAAAAATGGTGTGAGTATACGTGATTGTTCCCCAATTCAATACGGAGGTCCTCATAAAGTTTTTTGAGATACACACAAAAAAGTTAACAAGATCCACACCACTTTTTTGGTTGAGACAATCATGAAGATGCATCAAATTTTATACATTTTAGCATAAAGCTTTGGCTCATATTTTATACATTGCTTGGTTGAAATCCATTGTAGGTATTACAGATAGAACCACAAAAGTTGGAATCAAACAGAGCTATCTGATTAGTCATATTCCAAAAAATCATGAAATATTTATGTGGTTGTTGCTTGGTTGAAATCCATTGTAGTTGCAATGTGATTAGCGTTTCATCTCGTGTCATGCACACATGTTATTCTTTACTTTATTAGGTACTCTCTTGACAAAGTAGGGGAAAAAACATGTAATACTACAATTGCCAAAAAGAAGACGTGCTATATCCCACAATTGCCAATGAAGTAGGTTGAAAATTATGAAATTTTGGGTTCAAATCCCACCTAGACCAATACTAAGTGATTATTTCACATTTGTTCTAGCCTTGATGAACAAAGCTATCTAGTACTTGTTGGTGGGAGGTGATAAGTTTTCCATGGAATTAGTCGAGGTGCGCATAAGCTAACCCGGACACCACGGGGAAAAAGGGAAGGGAAAGTTTAGGCATATATACCAAACTAGTTTTACCAACATAGCCGAAGCATTCATGCCATTATCGATGTCTAAAGTAACACTGTAATAGCCACAATTGTCAAACAAAAAAGGAGGGGGAGGGGGCGGATAGTGTTTTATCTCGTGTATGTGCTTGTTGCTTCGTTGGAAACTGTTGCAGATGCAATATAGTTTTTACCTTTATTTGCTTCGTTGGAATTGTTGTAGACGACACAATGTGGTTCTACTTTATGCGTCCGCAACAGATTCCAATTAAGCAACAAACACATCGACACGAGGCAAAACTCTAGGGTTGCAGGTAAAATGGTAATGAACCCACAAGGGAACTCAAAAACAGCAGTATAACGTCGCTACAACTATCTCAATAAAACTATTCCAAATGAAAATGTGCAAGGAACTGATATATCTAAGACTACATAAAGGCTTGCAAACTAAATCCCACAAGGGGAGAACAAAAGCTTACTGAAGTTTCTGTAGTTTGTAACATGCTATTCCCGACGATACATCATATCTTTAGCTGTTTCAAATTCTCAATTTCCAGAGAGTCATGTGGCTTCTCCTCGGCTGCAATCTTGGTTCCTTCAACTGGCATTGTCGCACTCCTTGAAACTTCAAAGTCAAGTGGCTTCACCTTCACTGCAACCTTGGTTCCTTCCACTGGCATTGCCGCACTCCTTGAAACTTCAAAGTCAAGTCGCTTCTCCTTGGCTGCAACCTTGGTTCCTTCCACTGGCATTGTCGCACTCCTTGAAACTTCAAAGTCAAGTGGCTCCTCTCTCTTAGTCGGTTGGACTTCAGAACATGATTTCTCCTCAGAATGGTCATGTGGCGATTCGGCCTTGCCTAGCACTGCTTTACAAGTTGGTAGGTCAAGTACCTGAATTTCGGGTGCCTTTGAAGCTAGTGGTTCATCAACTAGAAGAGGAGGAGCTTTAGGAACAGAGGGTACAGCATAAACTGGCGCCACCCCCAAACCTGAATGCCTCATCACCCTATCTAATGTGGGAAGTTCCTCTGCCCGAACAGGGGGTGCAGCATAAACCGGCACTGCCTGTCTTATACAGACAGGTGGTGCCACTCCCAGACCTGGAGGCCTCATCACCCTAGGAGGCTGAGATGATTGAGGAAGTGGTGGTGCAGAGAAAACAGGAATTGCATTCCGTATGGTCACCGGAGGAGCCATCCGATGGTGTGGGCCAAAATGCCTGACAGGAATATATGGTGCTGCACCAGCAGCAGGGAACTTCTCTGGTCGAACCCTGTGACTATCCATAGCAAAACTGTCCTTTAAAATATTATTTATCGTTTGAGCAGTCCTTGGACTCAATGATGCATCACTTCCTGTATTATCAATGGGTCTACTTTGAGAAGCAGGTTTTAGACATAACGGACTGACCGGTCTACTGCGAGGAGCAGTTCTTGGACATATTAGGGGAAGAAGTTTTGATGTAGTAGATGAAAGCTGCTGTACACTTGATGGTCTTGGATTAGGTGTCGGAAATTTAATTGGGAATGATACTCTAGCCGCCCTTGCCTTCAAAATGTACCTTTGTAGTGCACGTGCAACAGTTACATGCTCTTGCTCATCATTTCTTCTTCGGTCTGGTTTTGCACTTTCAGACTGCTGTGCCACTGATAGAAAAAAAAAAGTAGAAGAATGTCATGCAGAATAGTACACCTAGTTATTGCTGATTGTACAAATTAAAGCTTATCACCACTATGCAAAGTGAACATCAATCTACTAATGTTTTCTGATCAGTAGGTGAATATCAATCTAATTGAAAATTAGAAACTGAAATATTATGATGCAAGCACAAATATTCAAGCAAACATTAGATTGTAGCAGTGGAAGTTCTCCTAAAAATTGATAAACCAAGCAACACTGATGATATAAACATTTGTAAAAGCATTCAGGCAAAAATTACACTCTTAGCACTTAAATACTTCTCCATCAAGTTCTTTATAAGAAGGTTGGAAATCACTGGACCTCCTAGCATTATCAATTTCTAATGAGTTGGCGGGACGAGAGTCACTAAGCTCTGAAGAAAAGAAATAGCCAATCTGGTTTTATCTTTTTCATCGTTCAATAAGAATTTCAGGCTGCAACATAGTATCACTTGCCCTAGAGTGGTAATTGACTCGCTCATCAAGAAAAGCTCTAGCTCAGCCCCTTTTTTTAATAATAGAGCAGAGCTTTGAGCTTGTATCCTAACACACACACACACATGAATATATGGAAGTACAGATATTTTCTCAAATATTGTATATTTTGTAATCAATGATGATCCTTGTAAGAATTCGCGCAAGAAGATTCTAAACCACTATTTAGTTTCTAAATACTAGTTTCTAGAAATAATATATCATTGAGCTTGATAACTCAAGCTGGTTTATTTGCTTGTACTAATTAATTATTAACGCTTATTTAATATTTAACTGAAACTCAAGCTCAATTATCATAATACTTGAGTTCAGCTAGCTAAACATGATAACACCAATGTGTCCAGCATTATTGACAAAACAAAAGGGCAAATACATGTATGTGTGTCATCAGACCAAACCAAGAGGCATACATGTGTAGGTTTGAGCATCTCAAACCACACTTGTCACCACACCACATGCCCATAATGTACTTCTATGTATTATAGCACCGCACCCGAAGTCAAGCATACATATGACGATCTTCACGTGTGAATAGCCGAGTGGAACGAAAGGCAGAAGATGACAATGAGAAAAGGCGCAGCATCTGGATGAGCAGAATGGATGAGTAAAAGATGTCAAACCATGGAGTGGAGAATAGCATGGTTCAATTGCCATGTAATTAGCATGGTTCTAGTTTAGAGCACCTTATTTGCCCCCTCTTCACCTTACCAGTACTATTATTATTCTAGCATTATCTAATCCTTCAATTGTATTACTACTGTTGTTTTTTTACTTTGGTTATCTTTACTATTTTGGCTGTCAATATTTTTCTTTTCTTCAATATTTTCAACACAACTGTTTTTCTTATCTTGTGTTTCTCAAACCTGTTATGAAAAACACTTTTCTTGAGCCAAGGTTCTATCAGAGACAACCTCTACCCCATGAAGGTAGGGGTAAGGTTTGTTGTTGTTGGGTATGACCGCACAGTGAATATCTATTAATATATTTTCTTAGACTGTTCTTTAGAAATATATACCAATCTATTCATATCGGAACCAATCGAATCGGGAATTACTGAGATGTGAAACCCAGCCAATCTCATAAAGTTGTAATATCTATCTTATAGGTGGGAACGGAATCAAAGAATATATATACCGCTAGAAACCCGTTATGTAGAGGTCGATCTAGGGTGACCAATCTAACTCTTTCCCCATAGCCCTAGGCTTGTGTCTCAATCTACTATGTGTGAAATATAAGAGACTTATAGAGATTCCCCTGTCTAATTCCACATCTTGTAACAGAAGGGAGTCAGTGTGGCATAAAAGGCAATAGCAACAAGCAGAAACAACAAGATAATAAGATAACTGAGGCTAAAGGAATGACAGAAATAGAGATCGATAAAAAATGAAAAACAAGAATAATACTAATGCATAGAAACAGGAAAAGAAAGATGCCTGACTACATACTAATCCTCTATCCTAATTCTCTACCTCCATACCCTACTACCAAGGGTCATGTTTTCGGTGACTAAAAAGACGAATTGGCAAATATGTATGTGTGTCTCGCTAGACCAACCCAAGAGGCATACATGTGTAGGTTTGAACATTCAAAACCGCATTTGTCACCCACCCCAGAAGGAGCTTATCCACCAAATGTGGCTCTACTTTGCAACAATGCAAAAAGATAGAGCAGGGGGAGCGGAAGAAAAAAGAGTGGGGAGGCAAAGGGCACATATGTACAGTGACAATTAATAGGGAAATGTCCAAGCAACACTTGATTTATCATTTTTCCAGTAATTACTCATTAGTCATTTTGCCATCCATGCAAATTATTGCTCAAATCAACAGTGATCTTCACATCATGATGCAAAATACGACATCATGAATCACTGAAACTTCTAACCAATAGGACATTCAATGTTTGGCAATGCAGGGAAGAATGTCGCAATAAATGTGATGTAGTCAAGTGTGTACAAAAGGCAAACAGGCAGGTGTTAGGTCGGGTCGATGTATTTAGTTGAACTTAAGGGGAGACAAACAGGTGGATGGTGATTGCCATTAACATTAGCAACTATTTAAAATAAAAATACTGTCTGTTTGAAAGATGAAAATAATACCATAAGATGGCTTTCGTACACACTAGCATATAGATCACTAGATAGATAAAAGGACCATAGAGCATAAGATAAAACTGGAGAATGAGGCTTCTTGAGAACCAGGCAAAGACAACATCGGAAGACGAAAACCACCCTTATCCAAATAAAAATTCTGAAGACAAAAACCAGAATCCAGTAAATTTGGATCTTTACATGAAGGATCCAGCTAGGCTCTTCAATTCATGATTTGGCATTTATAACAATTCTATAAGCGTCGCCAACACACACATGACGCAGCTTTACGAAAACTTCTTCAGAGACAAATAAAGTTTCCAAATAACTCATGCAGTAAATATCAACTGGTTCATAAACATTGGAATCACTTACATAATTTCAGAGATGACCAAGCTGCCATAGCTGCATTCTTTTCAGCTTGCTTCTTATTCTTTGCTGACTCACCAGTAAATGTAACGCCCGCCAACTCTACTGTGCAGGTAAAGACAGGAAGATGTCCTAGACCAGATCTAAAAGTAGTATATGCTGGCAATGATGCTCCTACTCTTTGTGAAACTTCCTGTAAGAGATTCTTATATACGCCTGTCTCATCCTACAAAATCATGGGCATACAGAAATTAGAAACCAAAATACCATTCAGAAGCAACCACAAAGGCTTATTCTTTCACATCTAAGTCTAAGTACCATATATTAATTTAAAACAATTAGGTACTACAGAAAATCAATGGAGGCCATAATTTATTGTGATAATGTTAAGCTCACTTGCACCAGTGCTATCATTTTTTACTGCAACAATATCTATGATATTGGTCGGAAAAATTAAGATTTGTTTTTAACACTAAATTTACTTGACAACAAGATTATCATGATACAGAAATGATGCAACTTTACATATTGAGTCTAACTACCTACAGGACCATCAGAAGTTGGCAATGTCCTCCAGAAGTTCTGGACTCATATCTGGCCATCTTATATTAGAACCCTAACAAACAGAAGCACCACCTTCAGACTACTATGGTAGCTTGACTGACCTAAAGGTTTTGACAGTCATTTAGTGACTGTAATGTAGTACTCAGTCTAGACTATTGGGTACATGGCTTCTATGTTGGCCGTACAAAAAGTTCCTACCTAATACTGGTGCTTAAGTTTATTCACGTTGCACAGTACGGAAAACTAAGAATTCTAATGCCTGAAAACAAGGGAAACCAGTCAGAAGAGGACTACTAACAAATCAATATTCTTTTTTTTGTAAGGACAAACAGATATATTGAGATGATGACTCCAGAAATGCCACAACATCTACCCTCTACTTCACTTCCTAAAGGAAATCACAAGACATCACCATTCCATACATTTGTAACTTCCATGAAAACATACCTAAAATTACTAGTTATTGTTTTCAGCCAACCCCTACCTAAGCCAGTACTATCTAAACTGCTCATTATTCTTTTTGCAGCTAAAAGCCACATAACAGGGAGCTCTGCTTCCCTCCTGAACTATGACAAGTTCAAGAAATTCATCATAGTTAAACTACATTGGCCATCAACCTACAACAGAAATTTGGGACTGAATATGTTTTCCGAAGCTCACATAGGCAGATAATTCCCGTAAATCAAACTAGGAAAAAACAAGAAGAAAAAAGGAAATGTCTATATAAGGAAAAATTGTAAATACTAATCAAGAAACTAAAGAATACTAATAATATCACAACCTCACACAACTACACTTCTTAGATCATCTTAGTATAATGACCAATATTTATTAACTTTTCTCTAATGGAAGTGTCCGGGCTAGTTTATGTGCACATGAGTCATGACTAATCCACCTGGTACGGCGTGCCAGCTACCCACCCCAGGGTAACTTAGCACACCAAGGGTGTAGAAAACCAATGGTCCCTGAAACTTGGAAAATTCACAAATGCAAATACAACAACAACATGCTCAATCCCACAAATGCATATACATTAAAGCTAAAAGTTGTAACATAGAAGATCAAATGACGTCATTCATTTTCAGGAAGCCAATCTCAAAAGGAAAAGCATAATTAAGAGAGCAAACTAAAAATCCCGCTAAAATCGGGGGCAAAATATACCAGAATTCTAGCAGCAAGCGAGTTGGAGGGACCTCGATTAGAGAGTGAATTCAACGCAACCTCAGCAGCAGAGTGTTCAGCCTGTCGAAGTGTAGAGCAGTAATTTGGACTCTCAAAGACCTCACCATTGAAATTAACCGTAGCCTTAAACCTAGGCGCATGATCCGGACCTTCCCTTATACAAGTATACGACGGCAAGTTGAAGCAACTCCTTTGTGCCAGTTCCTGTAACTGGTTCTTATACATTTCCAGAAGCTTTCAACAAACAAGTTCAAATTCAACACAACAACAGCCAGGAACAAGGATCAAAGGAATGAAATGGAAAAAGTAGGAATCAGCGGATATCAATGAGATGAATCGGAGCTCCGATTACACTCGTCGTCGGCATCGTCGACGGAGGAGGATCGCAGGGCTGCTAGGGTTTTTGTATATATATATATATATATATATATATATATATATATAGTGTTGAGTGTATGTAATGATTTTCTAGAGAGAGAAAGTTCCACTTGTAGAGAGAGAAACGGAGAATAGATTTTGTGAATTTTTGAAGCCCTTTTAAGCATAGTGCTTTTTGTTTACATTCATCTGTTGGAAAAAAATAATTCTCTGCATGCATCCACACAATAAGGTTTCACATAAGGATAAATTTATACTTTATGGGATTGTTTGGTTGGGCTACAAGTTATCTATTTCGAAATTAATTATTTTGAGATTGTTATTCCATTCTTAATGTGGGATAAAACAATACTACAATCTCAGGATAACTAATTTCGGAATAAGTTATCAGGTGATTTTATCTCAACCAAACATGAAATAAACTAATCCTAAAAATAATTTCGAGATTAGATATCTCTTATCCTTCACACCAAATGAGCCTTATATATCCATAACTTTGTAAGTTATTTCTTTTTCGTCTTTCATTCGATGTCTGATACGGTTAAATTTGAATTTGCGTTGAGAAATTTCACATAGAAAGGTAAAACGTTCTCTAACAAAGGCAACTTTATATCTTGAGGGACTAAAATTTGAAACCTCTAATTAAGAATAACTTCGAAGAATCGTTAAATACTTTGCTATGACAAAGGATGACTTAGTTTAACTGTTTCTTCTCTAATATCGTGAAGTTCATGTCAATTTATATGTATTTTGATTTATCTTTAGTAATATCTACCACTTTGCATCCACATAGATACCTATCAATATCAAAATGTCTTTTGATTTATAGACAAATGAAACGAATCATAAAATTCAAAACAATTGATCAAATTGACAATATTTAACAATTAAACTTAGATCGATGTACTTTTATCAATTCATACTTATTATAGGTAATACATATAGTTAAATTTTAAGTGATATGATAGTATAACATTTTTATATGATTACTATCTTGTAGTATAAAAATTAAACTCTATGTTTAGTCTTTATTGGGGTGGGTGGGTGGATGTTGAAGGGCCAAAAGTTGACCATATGTTCCACATGTGTAGTATCAAAAACCAACATATGATGTGTATCAATTAAAAATGGTCTTAGTTGACTTTTCCTAATTGTCAATGTCCTACGTGGCAACAGCATATTCACCAACTTTTGAATAGGAATATATAGCTTTTATATATATTTTTCAATATTTACTTGGTTTTCAAATAAGCAATATTATCTAGATATAAAAATAAATATCGAAGAGCCAACATAATTTTTAAAGTGTTCCTTTGGGATTGTACATTTTTTTTCTTATCCACTAAGATCAATTTGCATTTAGTGCATGAAAAAACCAGCCACCAACTACTCAATAATAGAGTTTGCACAAGTTATCTACCAACACTACAAATCTCTTGAGCATTCATGACCAGATTACTTGACACTAAGTTTTGAAACAAAAGGATCTGACTAATTAACCATCTAGGTCCATGTAATATGGACCATATTCTTCATTTATTTCAGCAAAAGGAAACCACAATGACATGAAAAGAATATGTTAGGCCAGTGGAGGCACATATAAATTGGCTCGGACAACACTATTATAATAATATAAAAAATAGTAGACGCCAAGGCTTATTTAAGATGGTGGTGTCAGAATCAATTTGAACGCATATTAATCATTCATTTAGATGCCTACTACCTCTCGTCATCATAATTGATTGTCCTACTGAATACATATTACCTCCCACCAACATTGTAGGGTTCATCCAACCCTAACGTTTAGACAGATGGAAGACCAACTTGTGCACATGACCTTCACTATTTTGTCGGGTACCTACCACCTTCCGCCAACACAAATATCAAGGTTACTATACCACCAAAACTTATGCAGATGGAAGAAATGACCTGCCAAGCTGGTCTAGACATTACTATTATTTTCTTTTTTTAAAAAAAAGATGACAATCAATGTTATAATAATTGGAAAATTGACAACCAACTGAGGCTTATATATCCAAGACTCAAGTATTGGAACTTCTAGTGAGTAATGCAATACAAAACCTTAAAATCTCAAATTATTCCAGATAAAAAGTCATCACAAGTTCTTGAAAGCTGACTCATGAGTAGGTTTCTGTGGGGTAAGTTTTGCCAATAGCGCCTTGTTGGGACAATGCTCGGCATCAACAAAATAGAAGTTTCCGTTAGCCTTGAATGTTACGTAAGGTCTATTGGTGTCAGGATGCTTGATATCTGCAAACTTAATCGTCTTTGGCATAAAAGTTGCCAGCCAAGACATCATCTCCACTTCAAAAGAATCTGAACCTGGCTTCCATCTCAGTTTGTGAATATAAGGACTCACAAACCAGTGAAGCGCAGCGGTAGTAGAAGCACTGAAGAATATAACAGTAGATGCAACTGCTCCCTTGAGTATCACATTCGAATCAGTAGATGACATGAAGGTTACGACAGGGCC
>JAJOON010012731.1:0-14804 GCA_029582645.1 Solanum megistacrolobum | reverse complement strand
TAGATATTATAAAAATTAGGTTTGACTATATTTAAGAATATATTACATAACATAAATTGCGCCGACTTAAAACTTTATAATAAATCTAATCTAATCTTAGCTCACATGCAATCTTTGAATTCAAACATCTATATATTATTATATTCTTAAATGATTCATAGGGGGGGAAAATTCAAACAATTTGACCAATTTATTGTTTTAATATTCATCCTTGCATTATTTTCTACCATCAGTATCTTGTACTTGAAAAATCAAATCAAATTATTATTTGTTTGTATTTGAAGTTTTATTTTAAAATATAATTTCATTAAATTATTCATAGGGGAAAAAATCAAACAATTTGACCAACTTATTGTTTTAATATTCATGCTTGTATAATTTGACTTCAATCAATATCTTGTATTAAGAAATTTAAATTAAATTATTATATATTTATATTAGAAGTTCGTTTTTTTTATATATATAAAAAAAAAAGACAACTGTTTTCCTTATATTATTTAATAACAACATATCCATTGAAATCCCGTAAGTGATTAAAGAAGGATAGATTATACGCAAATCTTACCTTTTCACTTTGTAGTGTAAATAATATTGCTATAATATGTTTGTATAATTGCGATACACACTTTAAAACTCACTCTCATGATAATGACCAATATGTTTTTTTTTTTTTTTACAATATAGTAAATATAAACATTACCAGCATAACAAATATAAAACTATTTACACAATAGTATCCTTAATTTGTTTTCTTTAAACATTTATTTAATTTTTTATTTTTATTTTGGCTAAATTAATAGGCTTTCACGCCTTTGAAATTGGGTAAAGCCCAAAAGGAGTATAAGTCCATAGAATGCCCTTTAATGGGCTTTTCTACATTCGCTAGAGGCCTAAATCTATTGCCACCAAGCCCATAAATTGTACAGTAAATTTCAGCATAATATATAAATAAAAATTAGGTAAGTTATGTAGAAATTTATGTATTCTTTTATGCATAATAGACAGAATAATAATAATAATATGTAATAACAATACATATTGAAAAATAGCTTATATTACT
The DNA here is from genome assembly GCA_029582645.1 of Solanum megistacrolobum. NCBI lineage: Eukaryota > Viridiplantae > Streptophyta > Magnoliopsida > Solanales > Solanaceae > Solanum > Solanum megistacrolobum. Next base: position 13,744 of record JAJOON010012731.1, on the reverse strand, counting down.
TAACTGTTTTATTTACGTTTTAATTATTCGGATGGTATAATAATTGAATATTGGATTATATATTTTATGTATTTGGTGATTCTAGTAAAATGAAAAGTATAACTTTAGCCTAATTAGACCCGTAATGGGTGGGCACGTTGGTCGCTTGGTTTGAAGACAAGTTATGCTTGGGATTAATTATGATGAGATAAGCTATGATAGGATTAGTTATGTTCAGATTAATTTTTATTGGTTGTTTGGTTTGTCAAATATGCATGATATAATTTCTAAGAATAAGTTGTTTGTTTACAAAAATACTCTCTAAGAATAAGTTGTTTGTATATAAAAGAGGGTTTAAGGGGTACTTTTGTTATTTTTACATTTTTATCCCGGGATAAGTATTCCATCCACAAGTTCTGGACTAAATTGACTTTGAACCAACCACCCTAAGATTATAATAAGTGAAGAATAATGTGTGATATTTTCGTCCCATTTACATGTTTTTTAGTTTTTTGTCTTAAGCTTTTAATTTGTCAAGCAAGGACTTGAACCAATTAATAAGAATTTAAAGGGTGAATTAACTTACACCATCACACTAGTTCAATGAAATTTAATGAGTCTTCCATCTACTTGACAAATTATATGAAGAAAAAAAATATCTTAAAAATGTAAAACTCCATGGTCAATTTTTTTCATTTTTTTTTACCTCTATGTCTGATTATTAGTACTATATATTTACTTTTAAGGGAAACTTTTCCTATTCATTTCAATGAAAAAGTGGAGAACATTTCACCTTCTCTTATTTTTACTATATCTCTTTGGTAAACCCAATGATACTAGAGGGAAAAATTAGAACAATCTTTTTTTTTTTTCTTTCCAATATTGTTGCTTTTAATTATCGTGATAGTTAAAGGAGAATAGGAGATATGTTATGAATAACTTTAAATTATATCAATATAGATGACAATGAAATGGAAAGTACTTCTTTCATAATTAGAGATTCCTAATTCGAGCATCGATTTTGACTTATGAGATCGTTTTTTGTTGGAATGTATTTAATCTTTCAATGTGGAACTACTCGATACCAATTTGAATCTAACTTCTTTCAAAATTCGAGATTCCTAATTCAAACATTGATTATGATTTATGAAGTCATCTTTTTTAGAAAGTATTTTACCTTTCAATGTGAAATTTTTCGTTATCAATTCAAATTCAATTAGACCTGAACGTGGATACTAGACTCCAGATGAAATACAAACAAACAAAAACCTTAACTTATGATATTTCTACAATTATTTTTCAAGTTAGATGTGTAAGATGGGGAGTAACTTGTAATTTATCCAAAAAATTTAAGAATGGAAAATTTTCTTTTCAACTTTTTCATAGGGCCCCATTGTAATCAAAAGAAGATTTCAAATCAATGGGACCTAGTTTGAAAACTTTGATTGATTCATCAGAAGAAGAAAAAAAATGTTTTGAAGTCAATCAAAGAGACACTATTCTTGTACCAAAAGTCCCATCTTTTATAGAAGTAATTAAATGTTACTAACTCTTGCAATATTTAATATTTTTGGTCACCTAATATATTATAGAACCCCCCCCCCCCCTCCGCCCCCACAACCCATTATGAAAGATCATTCACTTGACCTTATTTTGGTCTAGCATATCCCCCAAAATAGGACCTTGGATTCAATGAAAATGGTACAATATTGAGCTAGTGTAATTATTAGTAGCAACACCTTTGGGACTTCCATATATAATATAAAATTATTATACGCCGCTAGTTAGTTTTCTTTTTTAATTAGCTAGTAATATAATGTAATAAGTAGAAGGTTATTAGGGATAGAGTGTTATCTTGCTTTGCATAGATAGTTGCGTAGCACTAGTCATATGTTGTCGATTGTGTTTTGATTATCACATTATTTTATTTGTATTTTTTTTTTAGACTTTACACTGCTTTATTATTAACTACTATCATTTTTTCATTGTTTTCTTCTTTGTGTACTTGTTTTTGATGTATTTGAGCGGAAGGTCTTTTTGAAACAGTTTTTCTACCTCCACGAAGCAGTGATGTACACTCTACTCAATCTCTCCATACCCTATGTAGTAGAATTTTCTATCCTCTTTTCATTGTTTTCTTCTTTGTGTACTTGAGTTTGATGCGCTCGAACTGAAGGTCTTTTTGAAACAATCCTTCTACCTCCACGAAGTAGTGATAAAATATGTGTACACTCTACTCAATCTCTTCATACCCCATATAATAAAATTTAGTGAATGTATTGTTATGTTATTACTAACTAGTAATAGATTTTTAGAAGTTTTATGTCACGTGTAAGCATTTCTTATTAAAACGATAAATTATTTGTAAGGTTCAAATTCAAAAAATTTATGCAATGCTCTAATAATTAGCTAGCTAGGATAAATTTTAGGGTTTAATAATTGCAAGTCATAACAGAGGCGTTTGAAACTCACATCATATATCTAGGACATGATAACAACGTACTATACGATAAAAAATTTAGTGAAAAACAATAATTTAGTCTATATCAAGATCTGAATATAAATTACCTTATATGCACATCATCGAAATCTTAAACATGAAAATCTTACAAAAAAATGTTTAAGAGAACATATCTGAAATAAAGACATTATCATAGAGAGGAATATATGAAAGCTTTAACTGGAAGTTGATTTCTACTTCATTGTCCTAACTTTTATATATATTACCACAATTTTTTTTATTTTTTTTTTAAATTTGGACCATTTCTCGATTTGTGCATGTCATTCTTACGCAGGGGCCATGCTAATCTTCTCTCTGTATCATCCCAATTTTATTGAATGTCCCCAAAGGGACTTATATTACCACAATTGTCAGCGATAAAATGCGTGCAGAGAGCCAAAAAATGTTTAGTAACGTTAATCAATCTAATGAACAAGATTTGTTCTTACTTTTTTACTAGTTATAAACTTTTTATTAATTTAGCCACACATATAAATAATTAAAGTTTACATTTGTGTCAAGTAAAAGTGTTTATCTAGTCATTGTCGACAATTTGAAGGGTTTATTTATGTGTTTCGCCTTGTTTATTTTTTATTTTTTAATTTAAACATCCTTGACCTGATGTTTTGATTACGTCATATGCAATTTAATTCCTTTTTTAATTTTAGAACTTATACAATTATAATAATGTGACATTTTTGGTTTTACCATTAGGGAATGTTGGAAATAGCTAGAGCTTTTTTGTTCTTAATCCAATGTCTAGCTAGTTTGAGTTATCTTTAAGAATGATAATATTTTTTAAAATATCATTTTTACTTCCCTATGGATTAATTGACACTAATTCGAATAAGTTGATTAGTAAATTTTGAAAATCGGATGATGAAACAAAACACATTTCAAATTAGGAGAGAAAATGACAACAATGGTCCCTTTTTGTTTGAAAGATGAATAAAATTCCCAATTTTATCTATAAAAAAAAAAGAGAGTCAAAATGGTTCATTAAATATATTTTGGTCCTCTAAATTTGTCAAAAACAAGCATTTTTATTTTTTATAAAATACTCAACAAACTCTAATAGTTAGATTTAACGAAAATTGTGGTGTGGGGTAGGGAGAAATAATAAAACACATAACAATCAGAATTTTGTTAAAACATATAAACTGTTTAGAAATATACATAAGAAACCATTTTGAATATATTCACACAATCAAGTTGTATTCATTTTATTAGTGGAGGATCCAGATTTTTTTTAATAAAGGATTCGAAATATTAAAAGTAAACATACGAAAAAATTAAAAAAGATACTTCATCATTTATTATATATACTTGTAAAAATAATTGTTACCATATATAGCGGAAGAGAATTCGATTAAAGTACTCATCAACTCTTACAAGCACCACTTGTGTATAACCTACAAATCACAAATGCAAATCGTGAAAATTGTCATTAATACTAGCTCTGCATCGAGTTGCCCAATCAATATTTTTGGCCCACCCCACCTCAACAAAGACTTTACAAAAATATATACTCCTATAAAAAATAAATAAAATAAATATAAAAAATTGTCCAACAAAATCATAAATCAAAGGACTCTCTAGCAGAGTAAATAGAGTCTCTGTCAGAAAACAAAATCTCTGTCCTTTTCATTTATGCATCAAAATCAGTACTTTCATTGACCTTCTTACTTTCCTCTCCCATAACTCTATTCTTCTAGCTACTCTTTCTTCTTCTCAAATTTAATAATGATTAGACATATTAACATAACAATTTTTAGGTTTAAGAAGAAAAATTAACATTTCACAATTAAGATTTAGAATTCAAATCTTTGTTGAGGGGAGGTTCACTAGTGCTTATTAGTGGTCGTGCTTAATCATATCCAAATCCAAAATGAACGAGGGATATCATGTACATATCGTTTACTGAGTGAAAGATGAAAACATGTTGATTTCTATGTACTAGTACTAATTTGTAACGTTTAGTTTGTTTAATATTATGTACATTATGTACACACTGCTCGGTGAGTGAAAGACGAGGACATGTCGATTCCTATGTCTCTTAGGAGGTGCAATACTTCTATAGTAGAGATTTTTGTGAAACATTTTACTATGTACTACTAGACTACTAGTACTAGTTTGTAACGTTTAATTGTTTAATATTATGTAACATTATATAAATCAAGTTATTATTAATTGCTTAAATTTACTATGTCCATTTTCAAATATGTTACACTAAATAAGACAAATGGAACTATTTGAAGTATGGTTTTAAAAAATTGAGTCTGAAAACAATCAACAAGAATGTGTATAATGTCAATGTCAAATATTAAATAGTTTTGACCTTCATATATATATATATATATATTATATTTTGGAACTATTTTCAAAGGTGTGGGCTCTGTAATTAATGGTGGAAAAAGTACTATACATTAATTATGAAAGAAAAAAACAAAAGAAGATTTATAAGGTGCTCCATATTCTTGATGAATTGGACTAATTTTATTATAAATGTATAAACCATGTATAACAACGAGGCTTTTCACCTTCTTAGGGATATTGTCAATAGAACTTGTGAAATATTATTGAGTATTATTTCAAGGAACTTAATTGTTTAGATTCAGTATATCGTATAATAGATTGTGAAATATTATTGAGTATCATTTAAAGGAATTTAATTTGCTTAGATTTAACATATCGTACGATAGATGTTATGATTGTAGGTGATTCAGACACACGATTAGAAACAAACGTAACATTCATTGACTCATTAGCAGTAACAAACTCTTTCTGAGAGTGTTATTTATAGACTTTGTATTCTATATTTTAGTTAGTAAAAGTTTGTGTGATAGTTTAATCAGACACTCAATTAAAAAAGAAATAAAAAAGATATTTGAATCTTCTAAGTATAAATTAAATATATGTGTAATGTACTGATACATACATATTAAATTATATGGAATATACGTGTAAGATACATGAACTATATTATATGGTATACTTTTTTATCAGCCAAATACGTACATAGACAACCCCTCTAACTTGTCCTAATGTTCAAAACTACAGGTTAAAATTGAAAACACAGTTTAAAGTGATCAATATAATCGATGACATACTAAAAAAATAAAATACATGAAATAAACTTTTTTTTATTGGCCAAATACATAAATAACCTCTCTAACTCAACTCTGATATTCAAACTCTATAGTTTAAAGTTGATAACATAGTTTATGAAAATTGATTTTCATTACTATAGCACAGTAAAATATTAAAAAGTAAGTGATAAAAACATTAGAGATTTTATATATAAGTTTAGAAGGAAAGCATCAAATCAAACACTAGCAAAAGGAAGAGTATAAAAAAGGGGACATGATTTCCTGTTTTGTGGAACAGTGCCAAAGAGCCTTAGTTGTCCATTAATATTTTAGTGGGACCAATCACTCACCCAATCCATAAAATGCCATAACCCCCCATCTCTTCTCCAACATACCCCCACCCCCAACCAAAAAAAAAAAAACTTTGATTTACTTCCACTAATATAATTATTTTCATTTCTTTTGTTGGTATTTGATAAAGAAGAAAAAAGCAAAGAGTTTTTTTGGAGTGAAAAAATAAATAAATTGAAAGTTAAAAGTTATATTTGATAACCTAAAATAAATAGTAATTATTCTGTTATAACAAGTTAAAATATATTATTTGATATTTCATTCGATGGTTAATATCTGCATTGGAAAGTTCAACACTAAGGGGTAAAACATTCTCTAATAAAGATGACTTCATATTTAAGGATATTCAAACTCGAAACATTTTGTTAAGGATGAAAAATACTTATAACTCTGCCTCAACCCTTGTTGATATATTTTACTTTATCAATGTACAATTATAACAACAATTATATATATATACCCAAGTTTAATCCCATAATTTGGATTTAAAAGGGATAGAATATATTCAGACATTACCACTATTAGCGTATATAACTTAAGTTTCCTTATTAGCGACGTGTTATAAAAATAACGATAAATATACCTAGAGTAAAATTTTGAAAAGATAAAATAACATCATATCACTATCAATTTATATAACTTGAATCATTTCTTTTTCCTTTTTTCATTTCTTTTCCCTTTTATTCTTTTCCCCCTTTATTCAATTACCTATCAAGTCATTACTCTCAATAACCCAAACCAAATGGCCCCCTTTCAAAAAGCCTTGTCAAACTTTTCAAAACTTTCTACTTCATATGTCTTCATTCTTCTTCTTCTTTCTTTCCTTCTTTCTAACATTACTTGCCAATAGATTTACATATGTTTTCTTCTTTTTCTAAAGTATCACTCTTTCAAAATTGTCCATAGTGAATTAAGTTTCAAGAATGATAAGTTTCTTAACAAGGAAAGTACTTGTTTTATGGATGGCTATTATATTAATCTCTATTTTTGGTCATTTTTGTCATGGTTCAAGAAGCAACTCACAAGTATTCAATACAATAAATAGCCAAAGAAACTCTTACAATCATGGCCATTTTTGGAACTTCTTGCCAAAAAGAATCCCAATTCCAGCTTCTGGTCCATCAAGAAAACATAATGACATTGGTTTAAAGAGTACTTGGAGATTACCATGAAGATTATTTGAAGAAATTAAATATTGGTAACTTTTTTTTTTTTTGGTTATGGGAGGGTACTACTAATTCTTCTTCTTCTTAATTTCTTGGATGAACACATGTACATTTTTTTGGGTAATTTTAAGAACTTTTTTTTTTTGTTTATTGACTTAAGGGTATTTTGTGTTAGGTTTATTTAGTTCTATGGTTTTTTTTCTTTTTTTGGTCATGGTGACTAGAAGGGAAATTAAATGAAAAGGGGAGAAAAAGAATTAAGAACATTTTTTGGGGTTTTGTGGATCAAAATATAATTGATCATCATCTAGCTTGGAGGTGAGGTGGGGTGGTGGGGGTATCTTGGTCTTAATTAATTAGTATGCTTTGAAAAACTGTGTATGTAATTTCTGTATACATAGAAGAGATCCATGATAATACAAGATGAAATGACTTTATTTGTAAGTTGTTTGAATGTTTTAATTTTCTTGCCATTTCTACCTTTTATTTTTGGTATCCTAGTATTTGATATTTGTTTTAGGGTTTGACAAGTTTGATTTTGCATTATAAGGTCTCGTTGTAGGTAAAATATTCATTATCAAAGATGATTCAACTTCTGATAATTCGAACTCCAAATCTCTATATAATTATAAGTAAATAAGTATTTATCATTTTATTATGATCTTTGGCTGTGTTTTTTTTGTAATTTTTAAGTATGCATAGATCAACTCTACAAAAGACTTGGCAATATATTACACCAAAATTTTGTGTTTTTTTTCTTTTGTTTCTTTACTCTTTTCACGTCAATTATTATTTTGAAATCTTTTTTTATTTCTTCTAAAACTATTTGTCATGTGATAAATAAAAAATAATATTTCTGGTACGGTACATAATAATAATTCTGCAGAGAAGAAAATCAAGAAAATCGGTCCAATATTAAATTGACAAGTTTTATGCTGATGGCAAGTTTATCGCAATAATTTTTCTTTTCACGTCATAAGAATTGAATAAAATCAATTAAATATCGTGAAATGACAAATTTTACTCTAACCAATTGCAATCCTCCTTCTTTATCGGAGTTTCGAATCGAAACTGCTAGCCTAGCATGCTCACACTGTCTCACCACATTCCACACAAGTGAAATTGAAAAAAATAAATCAATCCAATATATAACAAATTTTTTTATTTATTAAAATCAGTCATAACAACGAGAACTTTTATTTATTAAAATAATTAATAAGAAAATATTTTATTTTATTTTTTGTTTGTTTTATGACTAATAATGGCAACAGTGAAAGCTACTAACTCCTATTTATTAAGTTGTACTGATACTGATAATAATATCTAATGTCATACGTAGATACAGCTGCACACGTAAACTATTTATTTATTTAGTACTCATACCGTACTCCATACCAAATTAATATATAATTAATAATGCTGTCAATGTCATACTTTTTATTTTAAATTTTATTTCCTTCTTAATAATTATTTCAATAATTAAATTTATTTTAATTATCATCCATATTTACTACATAATTTATTTATCATAACGTACAATTTTGTCATGTTTTCGCATTTGAATATGTCAGACTAATTTCTTGAGGTATCTGCTATATACTTCTCACAATACAAAATATCGACTACAATTTTAATTTGTTACTATTTTATTCTAGTGATAATTGATCCGATAGTATTTTTACCTTTCTTCTCAATTTTATTTTTCCTTTATTTTTTCGAATATGTATTTGTCCATTAATTATGTGCCAAAATGATTCTGGATTTGTGTATAATTACACAGATTTTTTTCTATTACTTTAATCACTACAAGGAGCAGTTAAAAGTAAAGTTTTCACCGATTTTCTCGAATATAATTAGTATAGAAGTTTGTAATGATTTTAAAACAAATGTGTCCCCATTATTGTTCATGATTTTCCCTACAAAAATGTCCTATGATAAAAACCAATACCTTTAGTTTTTGTTTTTTTAAAAAACATAAAACTACTACTAAAGAGAGTTACGGCTAGTATCAACATGAATTGTGATGGGATGATTAAAATTTCTTCATTCTTAATCAGACGTCTCAGATTCAGGTCCTCATAATGGAAAAAAATTATGTTAAAAGCGTCACCTTCAAAAAAATAGGTCGTGAAATGTGTGCATCTGAATTAGTCGAACTTCAAAGCCGAAGTACCAGAAATTCGAGAAACTAAAAAAGAAAGTTACAATTAGGAAATTATGTACTACTACTTGCTTTTAAAATAAAGCATGGAATCCAAAGTCTGAAGAGAAAAAGTTTAATTAAGGGAATAAGACAGATAAGGAAATTCAAAACAAAAATTAGGGAATCTAATTGAAAAGCAAATTTCTTGAGAATTAAAAGTTAGGTGTTTATTTATTTGTTTAGCTATAGTATAATCAAATAATGGACCTGTAATTATTGATAAATTAAGTGTATCTGGATAATGGAATACAAATAAACAAATGTCTTTATCTCACTATATGTATATGCTATAACAGGAAATTGTCCATGTAAATTGCATTATATATGTTTATCTTTTATATTTCTTAAATACCTTTTTTTCAAAAAAAAAAAAGTTTTTTGGAAAGATATATCACTTTATTCTATTTGAAAAACTAAAAGAAATGAGCTATATATAACTACCAACTTTTCCTTTTATATCTCTGATACGACGATAATCTTTATGATTTTATCTTAATTAATTATTGTCACAAATTCTAAGTTTTTAACGTCTTAGTTTTGACTTACTCTATCACGATCTAAATTTATGACATGTATTGTCCATTTTGGACTGAGGTTGCATGTATTTGTCATTCAAGCTATGCATGTCGTGTGAACTTGAATCGTGCCTTCTAAAATTATTCATTTTCATCTCCCATTAATTATGAGATTCGCCTAATAAGATGACAGGTGTACCCATCTTCAGAAATTTGTCAGCCTAGAAATATGTCAGTCATATTAATCCACCCCATGTCATGGTGCAATATTTTTCACGATTCAAGTTCACGTATTGTCTACTTTGGTCCTAGCCCACATGAACTTGTCTTTCGTGCTCTATCACATGTACAACGACCCCTAAAAAGCACACATACAATATGAACTTGATTTATGTCCTACACGATTGTTCACTTTCCTTTTTCATTTCGATGTGAAATTCCTTTAAGATATTATCCATAATTTATCTCCAAAAGCTTACTTACCACCTAGAAGTCTATCAGTCCTGCTTAATCCACCCTTATCGACGGCGTCACACAACAAAACAATGTGGTAGAATTATTATGATATAATACATATAGTATCTTTTAAGTAATCCTTTGTAACATTGTATTTACCAGCAAGCAAAACGAATCCTTTTATTACATGCTTTCGGCAAAAGTTAGATTAAAATAATTTAATATTCAGACAAAAAAATAAATTAATTAAATATTGCTATTCCTTAAATTTATGGATCTGTTTCGAAATATGTTTAAGGGGACCCCTCTTGTTTAGGATTATGTTAACAAAGATTATTTGACTATTATTTTAAAATACTAATTCCTCAAATATTTTATTGTCATTCATATTATTAAATATTTTCCACATTTCAAGGCCAAAAGTAATATATAAAAAACCAAAAGTTTCCCTAAATAGTTGCAAATTATTATACTATTTCCGTCCACTTTTAATTGTCATGGTTTCATTTTTTAGAGTCAAATAATAAAAACTTTGACTAACATTTTACGGTGTATTTTTTCATCATATTGATATGCAAAACATTGGAATTTATAGTACTTTTCGTATAGTTTTTGAATATTTAATTTTTTTTGTTTAAAATATCGAATAAATGTAATTTAATTTAACTTTGAATATTAGTCAAATTGACTTTCGAAAAATGCAATATGACAAATAAAATTGAACGTAAAGAACATCTAATTATGAAACTGCAAATTTTTGATGGGTTCAACAGCTTTTTGGGAAATATTAATAGTCAATGTGGTTTATATTTTGGTTTTATTTTTAGTTGAAAAATGGTAAGTCATCATGGTCAATGGGCCATTGACTTACTAATCAAGGATTTATAATTAAGTACCTTATCCTTAGTATACATAAATCTATAATTTCATTAAGTTAAACAATAAATTATATTGACATATGGTCAAAGTTTAGAGTTTAACATTCTAGAATAATTGTAATTTATCTCTCATCTTGTCCTAAAACAACTTTGCTTAATTGCGACTTGTAAATTGTAATCTTCTCCAATTATAAGTAGCTAATGGTTTAAAATATAATATGTTTATTTTAAATTGAACGTCTTAGTAGGCATTTGGACGATATTTTATTCATGAATTTTTTTTTGAAGTTGATGTTAAATAAAAAATACTTGATATTTTACGGATATTTAAAATATTGAAGTGGACGTATCGAGATTATTTTGCATAACTTAGTAAAAATACTTAAAATATGCAATTTTGATATCTTAAAAATAAATTTGAAAGTACTAATCAAATATACTAGACCAACTAAAATACAAAAACCTTGATTTTTTTTTTGCTATACTAGACTAAAGTTTTTTATACTCTCCTTTAATTTTCTTTGTATGTGGGAGGGGATTAATTTCCCTAATGATTGTAATAATTTTGTAGAAGGACTATAATCAAGATTTTAACTATGGCCCCACAAAATGACGAAAGTAAAGATGGTAAAATGATATTCGTTTGGTCTCAAAATAACTAAATAAGTATCACTAAAATAAAAATCACAATCAGATATTAATAAATATAATATGTAATTTACTAAATTATCTTTAGTTGATAAATATCAAACACAATTAAGAAAGTGATGTATAAAAGTATAGTTAAGAAAATATACTAATTTTCTAATTATTTTTATTTGATTATAACTTGAGATTTGAGAGTTTAGATTGGTACCTGTGACCTAATAATAACTTTATTTTCATTGTCAATTTTCTTTAATGAATTTTATTAATCATAACGCATTATTTGACCCATGTGCATTTTATGTCGCATGAATGCTTGATTTAATTAATCAGAAAAAGTGGAAAACAAACAATATTTCTTACATCAAATTACTTGTGAAATTTCTAGTGAATAATATTGCTGGCGGCTGGAGTGTTTACGTATTTTAATACAACGCCATAGTCTGATTCAACATAAAATTTATAGAAAATTTTATAATATTTTAAAATTATTTTTAAAAAATGTATACCTTTACAGATTGTTTGCCAAATAAATGGGACTTAGTAAATTTATGATCTTATTATTAAATATTTATTAAATAAGAAAATATGTTATTAATTTTTGATTGACTTAAAAAGAAATGAGTTGTATAAATTGGAAGAAACAAATTATATTGTATAATTTTTAAGGAGATGATTTATTTTATCCGTCTAACTAATCTTGTAAAAGTTCCATTTTTATATGCACTTTAGACCACACATTTAATTGTCTAGACTATAGTTGGACTCCAACCAAACAAATACAAACTCATTGCTAATGTCAAATCAAATATGTCTCAATCCTAAAATTAAACATCAAATGCCAACCAAATTAAATCCAATCCAATCAAATCAAATACTTAATGACTTTACAAATTACATCAAATCAACCAAATACCTCATTTCACTTCAATCCAAAAAGATTTATACACCACCAAAGAATTATGTTGCCCCTCCCTTAATCAGAGTTTTTGGATTCGAACTTTGAGTATGAAAATATCTTTGGTAGGAAGCGTTTTTCTCCAAATGAGACCCCACACAACTCAAATTCAGATTAGTCTGACTCCAATGCAATAAGACACCAGACTAAATCGATCGTTCAAGTATTTCAAATTGAATAAAGGAAGCGAGACATATAGATCAGGTATAATCCATCTATATTGAAACCATCTATATTGAATCCCCTACACAGCTCAAATTCGAAATAGTCGGACTCCAATGCGAATATCAAGACACCCCGGACTATTCAACCTCCTCTTTCTTTATGGGCTCTCTATTATGTGGGCCAAGATTTGACATTTGGATAAAAGGCTTCTACTTCTAATGGGCCCATTTTCTTACTTCTATGAGGCCCAAAAGACATTCTAAACCATGCGTGATGATTACTTCCTTTTTTACTTTTACCCTTTAATCTTTTGATGTTTTTAATAATCACCCCTTTAAATTATCATAATGTTTTATATTATAATTTGTTACTGTTAATTGTTCAATACTTTTCTACCATCATTTATCTTAATTTATTATTATTACTACTTCATTTTTTGGTGATTATGAAAACAATATTGGATTTGGCGGTGCAATTACTAAACACCAATTGAATTCATTATTTCAAGATTTTCTTTCACGCGTGATTTTTTGTTTTTTGTTTTTTGTAAATTATTAAAGTATTCTTTTCAAATAATTGATTGACAAGAATATTGTCAATCAAATACCTCGTGTGTGTGAGCATGTGTGTTTGTTTGTGTGTGTAAGAGAAGCTTGTCAATCAAGGGCGGAACTAGTAATTTAGATACAGATTCGATCAAACTCAGTAGATTTTGCTCAAATATTATATTTTGTTAATAAATTCATTAATATATATAAATATTAATTTAGAACTCAGTTATTATTATTTAAAATTATCATTATAAAATTCAAAACTCATAAAATTGAAATTCTAAATTC
>JAJOON010012730.1:0-15293 GCA_029582645.1 Solanum megistacrolobum | reverse complement strand
TTTCTCACCTCAAATTTAACTCTTGGAGAAGAAGCACCCATCAAATTAATGGAGGCTTGGCCTCCTTCCTTGTCATCAAGTATCGTAGGGTGGCATGATCAGTATGCACAACAACTTTAGTACCCAAAAAGTATGCTTTAAACTTTTCAAAACCGTGCATGACGACTAGTAGCTCTTGTTCCATCACAGTGTAGTTCCTTTGGGCATAATTTAAAGTCTTGCTAGCATAATAGATGGGGTGAAATAATTTATTCACACATTGTCTAAGAACAATGCCAAACGCCATTCCACTTGCATCACACATAATTTCAAATGGAAGACTTCGATTAGGTGCTATAATGATAGGGGCTGAAACAAGCTTTTCTTTTAAACTCACAAATGCCTTCAAACAAGCAGCATCAAACTCAAAAGCACTTTCTTTTTCAAGAAGTCAAAACAATGGAATATCTAACTTTGAGAAATCTTCGGTAGAATCCGACATGGACTGGAAAACTTTGCACGCCCTTCATCGATATTGGAGGGGGTAACTTGGCAATAACCTCAATTTTAGTCTGATCTACTTCAATTCCTTTTTCGGAGATTTTATGCCCAAGAACTTTCCCTTCCTTTACCATGAAATGACACTTCTCCTGTAACACCTCTAATTTAAGAAAGCCTAGAAAAGTGTCAAAAGGGTAATTCAAGAACCCAAAAGTGGAAAATGGAACCCCACGTAGCCCTAGACGGGCCGTGATGGGGAACACGGTCCGCTATGGGGCTTGTGAGGATTTTCTAGAACTTCCCCCAGGCCGATGTCACCTAGACGGATGCCCAAACGGCCCGTGGTGACTTGGACGACCCGTCTAGTGGGTCGTACAAGTCACCCAGTTAGTAACGTCTCACCCCAAGTCACTGTTAAGGACTACAGACGTCTAATTAACCCGTGAAGCTTCACACGGACCGTGAAGTCGTGCGTGAAGGAGGTTTATCAGACTTAGAGTTTAGGGTCAACTTCAAACGATCATATATTTTAGCATAAAATGAATTAGGTGGCCCATGACCTATCAAATTAAAGATCTCTGAGTCCTCTTTCCAATGCCACTGTGTTTGCCTAATTCAAAGATTGAAGTAAAAAGTTATGCCTGAAATTGTGAAGCCCTATCGGGCAGAGCATCTTCACGACCCACTTGACGGGCCGTGGTGTTCTAGACAACCCGTGAAGTCTTTCTAGAAAGTCAATTTGGAAGTTTTATGTTAGGGTCATTCTAATCTTTTTCCAATTATTTTAACTGAACACTACGCTATTTACCTTCCACCCAAAGCCCTATATTATGATTTTTACTCCCAAAATCACCCAATTCAATTCATTCTCTCAAATTCCCAAAAGAAGATCAAGCCATCCTCTCAAATATTTCTTTCTCCAGGAAAGAAGAAGAAGTCTAGGGTTTTCAAGGTCAAGTCTCCAATTCACCAATTGCTTCAAGGCTTTGAACTCCAAGGTATGACAGTGTTCACCTATGGAGCTCTTTTCTCCATAGGGTTCCTAAATTCTCCAATTGAAGTTGGGGTTTTCTTCCATATCATGTGTTCCTTTCAATGTTGATCTAATTGATTGTTTTATGAACTATTATACATGAATTGAGATAATTCCATGTTTTTAAGATGAATCCCCATGAACCCATGCATAACCTATGTTTTCTAAGCTATGATGATATAATATGGGTTTTGAACTATGAAACATGATTTTATGAAGATATGCATGTTCTTTATGAAGTTGATGAAAATGATTTAAGATTGCTTTGATAGTGAAGCATAAATGTTTTTATTTTAGTTGTTGTGAAAGGGTTTCTGACATACTACTCAATACATGAATGTGAAAGGGTTTTATCAGATAAGGATTCTTAGAGTTGAAAGGTTTTCTCAACCAAACTTTGAATAAAGTTTTAGGAGCTATTCTAATGAAACCTAGCTTTGATTGGCTACTTTATGTGCCTTCCATGAATGATAAGAGAAGTTAAGAATTATGACTATTCCATGGGATTTATACTTAGCACCGAGAAGATATTGAGATGGAAGCTCTCCCGTAGCAAGATGACGGGATTCTAGTAGCAATCCCCTTATCCCACACTTATGTGCCACCATGGGATGATTGTCTTATATAGATATTAGCTAGTTGATCCACGTACGCTATAAGTTCATGGTCCTTACCTTTGCAAGTAGGAAACCTCTTATTGGTGTGGGGAAGACACCAGATTCCATGTTATAGCTCACACAATCTCTATGTTGGTTAAGGCTACTTCCCATAATAATGATGAACTAAGGTTACTTCTAGAAGTATCTCACATATGTTGAAAGATGATTTACTTGCATTGACCATGATCATGATTCTGATTTTAACCTCTTATCTTATGCTTTAACTTGGTCTTTGCATATCACAAAAATGTCCATTTAGCATGATTTTATAACTCTATGCATTTCTATTATACTTGGCACATTTTTGTACTAACACATACTCTTGCCTACATTGTTTCCCAAATGTAGGGTCCGACGTTCCGATTCAGCATCCCCGTGGCTAGTGATCACTCTAGTAGTTTTGAGAAATGGTGAGTCCTCATGCTTTAAGGATCGAACCTTTTATTGCTTATTGTCTTTACCTTTTAGATATTGTATGTGATTATGGGTTATGTCCCGATCACTCTTGATGTAATAGATGGCTTTTGAGACTATGTAGACTTCCACTTCATTTTTTGACAAATTATTTATGATATAAGCTTTCTTTTAAACTCGTTAGATTCTATTATCTTGTTTATGTATACTAAGTGGCTTGTGTAGGGCCTCTTGGGGGTGTTATATGCCATGTCACGTCTAGGGTCTACTTTGGGTCGTGATATCTCCCAATTGAGAACCAAGTTTGATTCAACAAATTATTGTAGTACCATCTCTAAGTGGTTCAAACACTCTTCAAATGAGTCACTAATGACATAAAAGTTATCCATGAACACCTCCATAGACTCCTCTACTATATCAACAAATATAGCCAACATGTACCTTTTGAAAGTGTCCGGTGCATTGCACAATCCAAAGGGCATCCTTTTGAAAGAAAAAGTCCCATAGGGGCAAGTGAATTGGGTTTTTTTCTTGATCCTCCAATGCTATGGAGATTTGATTGTAACCGGAATACCCGTCTAAGAAACAATACCACCCCTTTCCGGCAAGTCTATCAAGCATTTGGTTAATGAAAGGCATAGGGAAATGGTCATTTTTGATTCATGAATTTAGCTTCCGGTAATCCATACACACTCACCACCGATCACGGGCCGAGTAGCCACAAGCTCAACTTTCTCATTTGAAACTACTGTCATGCCACCCTTTTTAGGAAGACATTGAATCAAACTCACCCATTTGCTGTCCGCAATAGGAAAAATTACTCCCGCGTCCAATTATATATATATATATATATGTATATCTTTATTACTTCTTGCATTGGAGGATTTAACCTCCTTTGGTGCTCAATGCTTGGCTTACACCCTTAAGTTAGATGTATCTTGTGAGTACACCCCTCCGAATAAATTCCCACAATGTCCACAATTGACCAACCCAATGCTCTAATACGCTTCTTCAATACTTTGATCAATAGCTCCACTTTCATTTTTTCGAGCTCATTTGCAATTATTACCGGCAATTCTGTTGTTAGATCCCATGAAGATATCTAAGACGAGGAGAGAGTACCTTCACCTCCGATTTTGGGGGTTCTACAATAGATTGTTTAAGTGGTGGCGCGTCTTGACTAGACAGGTCAAGGTCCAATTTTTTCTGATATGATGTGTATGATCCCACACCAACAAGAGAAGCAACCACTTCTCCATAATTGCTTATTTTTTCATCGTCATAATTTAGCAAACAACCACCAACAATTTTGCACAACATATTACCTCACCAATACTCGCCACTGTCTTATCGATTTGATCAAAGTGAGGTACAACGTGGATGTCACTTGGATACTTCATAGATTTGCAAATATTAAAATTAACCTCTTCTTCATTTACCCTAAATTTTGACTAACCCCCTTCAACATCAACCAATGCCTTGCCGGTAGCCAAGAATGGCCTACCAAGTATAACCGGGATCTCAATATCAATTTTGCAGTCCAATATCAAAAAATCTTCTGGGAACACAAATTTGTCCACCTTTACTAGGACATCATATACCAAACCAACCGACTTTTTAATTGAACGATCAGCCATCAATAGTCTCATATTTGTCATTTTCGGTTCTTCAAGCCCAAGTCTTTTAAAGATCTTCAATGACATTAGGTTTATGCTTGCACCAAGATCGTACAAGGCTTTGTCAAATGTGGACACACCAATGTACATGGTTTAGTGAAAGCTTCCGGATCATCTCTCTTTAGGACTGTATTTTTATTCAGGATCGCACTACAAGTTTGCAGGATTTCGATGGTTTCACAACCTATCAACCGTTTCTTTGTTACCAACTCCTTCATGCACTTTGCATAACCTGAAATTTCGATAGGTGCATCCACCAAAGGGATATTTACCTTCACGTTTTTCACTATCCCAAAAAACTTTTGAAACTTTGCATTATCATATTTCTTCCTCAATCGTTGAGGAAAGGAAAGCATTACTTTGATTGGAGGTTGAATGGTTGGAGCTATCACGTCACCATCATTATCATTTGACTTTGGATCAGTTTCAACATCATTCACTTGTGTTTCAGCCCTCTCTTTAGGTGGTTCATGATTGACAACCATTTTTTTGTTACCAATTTTGTTAATCACTGGTTCATTTCAAAACATCTTTCTACTCCAAGTTTCTATTGTTGACATTTGAGTAGCATTCATTTAGCCTTCATTCATACGATCTACCAATTCTTCCTTCAGATTTGAATACAAAAGTGCAACCAGCTGACCCATCCTCTCTTCAAGCAAATTAATGGATGATGAATGAGAAATCGCCGTAGTTCACAATGCTGAAACATTGCTCTTCATCTCTTGTAAGATAATATCGGACCTTTGCACTTTATCAAGAATCTTGGCTAGTAATTTTTCGGTCTTAGTGCTTTCCGAATTAGTTAAGTCATGAAGTGACACATATTTTCCTTTATCACATTCACTTGCTTCCCAACTTTCCCTTATTTCACACCCATCAAGGTCTTCCTAAATCCCATCACTACTCCCGTTCCAACCTTGATTTCTAGAAAGCTTTGGATAACTTAACCGAAAACCGTCCAATCGGTTGCCTCTCGAGTGAAGTTTCTTATTATATGCATTTTGATATGTAGCATTCCCATGACTCACCTCAATTGCATTTAATGAATTTATACCACTTTCCATGACATGTTTAGAGAACATATTGAGGTGAGCCATCAATTTGGCAATGCTTTCCTCGCTCATTATTTTTTTCTTCTTGTTCCTTGAACATTCCCAAATGTGGAAGCGATACATGATCTTCACTAGTATGCCAAGCTTGATTAATCTTTGTCATTTCATCAAGTAATCTTGATGCCACCATGAATGGTTGCCTCACTATACCACCTTGAATGAAATAGTCAGCCAATCCTTTACTTATCGCATCAAGACTCTGATAGAAGTATTGCAACAACAGCTTGTCCGAAAAACTGTGGTTTGGGCATTGTAATAATACCTTTTTGAAGTGTAGACTTGCTTTATGCACGGGTTCCCCATTTACTCTTTTGAAATTCTGAATGACGTCCCTCAATTTCTTAGTCTTTGAAGGGGAAAAAAACTATCGAGAAATGCCTCAGTTAATTCTTCTCATGAAGTGATGAAATCAGGTGGTAGGTCGATTAACCACTTTGTAACTTCGCACATCAAAGAAAAAAGGAACAACCTTAGACGAATGGACTCTTATGAGATGCCTTTAACAGTGAAAGGTCCACACATGTTCACAAATTTGTGAAGGTTTTCATGAGGGTCTTCATGTTAAAAACCTACGAATAATCCCCTCATTTTGATTAGCTACAACATTGGTTCGGTTACACTGAAGGTGGCATTCTTTGAAGAAGGAGGTAACCGAATTGCTCCAAACTTCTTGATGACATTAAGGTACATGTCATCCACATCTCTGCCATAATTATCTTGCCCATGGAGATTAGCATTATCGCCGTCGCTTATACTCATTTTCCTACCTACTAATTGGACACAACATCAAAACCAAGTGAAAGTGTGTTCAACTACAAGCAAACTAGTACACAAATTAACTTCACAAATTGAATTCTTAGCTACCATTCCCGCTAGTGGAGCCATTTTTGATGACTCTCAAAATTACTCTAAAAATGACAAAAAGACTAAGCGATCGTTGTTAATAAAATTACCCAATTAAGAGTCGGGGTTGAATACCACAAGGAATGATGTAAGGATAAGAATTCAAAGAGGAAATTAGGATGTAACTAATTCTTTGTAGTGATTAAAACAATTGGGTGGATTATTCCACAAAATTTAATCAAGAAACTTTGGAATCAGTTATAAACAATTAACTAAAGAAAATAGGGGTGTATACAATTTAGATTGAAGTTAGGGGTGTGAGGGTTTGCATTGATATTAACTAGGGGTACAATTTCTTTCTCAATAAAGCTCAACAATCGTGGATAAGTTGGATAATCATTTGTAATAGTAATCTTCTTTCAATCTCATAACATTAATTCATAGAATCTTTTTCAGGTCTTATCTATGTATTTCACAAATCAACCTATTACCTTGATTTTGCAACTAAAATCATCCCTAAGTTACACACATTGAGTTAATTACCCATTCATATTGGTACTTTTCAAGCACCAATTGGAGATCTAAAGCAAGATTAAGTGGTCACCTTAACCCCTAAACTAAGTTCATGCTAAATAACTCAAATCCATGGATGAACAATAATCAAACAGAGCAAGGCAAAAGACCAACTAATTTAAATCAATACCCAACCCCATAATCACACCTCTAGAGTTTGGGGTTTAGCCACACATCACAAAAAGTAAAGAGATTATATGTATGATGTTAGCAGCCATTAATGTGTTGAAATTAAGTAATAATCTTCGACACCCACTTCGATTTCAATCTTTAATTGTCAATTACAAGATCTACCGAAACCCATAAACTAAGAATTGCGATGAATACATTATTTTTCAATGTTTAAAAAAAAGCAAAAAACTATTAAAAATGCACTTTCTCTCTGTTCAAAGATATTTATACTTTCCCAAAAAATTCTTTTGCACCCCATTCACTGACATTAGTCAGACTCGTTGAGCTCAATCAATGACTCACCATTTTATCTTTTAGCTCAACCTTAACTGGCTTCTGGCTTCAGGTGTTCGAACTCCAATAAGAGGACTCAATATAATATGCCTTTCACAATCGGTGAGTCTCCAAATTTGACCTTGTTCGCCTTGTTAACCTTCATTTTCACTAAGTAGTCTGTCACTTTCAGTGATGAATTTGCGGTCATTTTTATTCAATAGGTGAATCACCGATATGACCTTTCTTCATCAATCTGCCTTGATACTTGCACAACAAATAATGTAAACTTCGGTGATATTCAACCTATTGGGAAATTTTCCCCTCTGTTTTGGCGATAACCAGTGTTGGGATTTCTACTTCTTTCTGTGTTTTTGGCCTCTTTTCTCATTCATTCATCCTTGACTTGTCCTTTAGCCTTCATAGCTACAAATCATCAAAATATCATTAGAATATGACATACTTAGTCATCGAGGACACTTTTTGTTGAACTTAAAAACCTCAAATGAGTGCAAATCTACAACTCATCACGCATCTTGACAGCTAGACTACCATCAATGCCTGAGATGTAGGACATATATATTTCACCATTATCGGTGTGAGTGGATGGTATCCCCTTCGGGAAAATACATCCCCACCATGGTTCGAGAGTTTTATATTTCATAAGCGGTGACTGTGACTAATTCCAAGCCAGCCAAAGCTAAGGAGCTTGATCAACCTCCATTTCTAAGTACTATGGTTCGTGGTGTTTCTATCAACCTATCAGAGTGCATTATCTTACATTTTATTCATGGGCCGTACTTTGAGCAGACTCCTTCAATAGCTGAGTATGATCACAATAATAAAATAGTATACGATCGCAACATGATGAAAGATCTAGTACAAAAAGAAGAGCCATAGAGATGGATTACATGGTATATAGCTGAATAGGGCCATCAAGATGGCCACATTAATTTTGCGACTATGCTTTGGTGGTCCATAGTGCAATCTCGCCTATACCCCACTATGACAGATAACCATCCTACTATGGATCGTGCAATGATGGTGTTACGACCCAAAGTACACCCTAAACGTGACATGACATATAAGACCTTGAGAGGCCCTACACAAGCCACTTGACATGCATACACACTTAGTAATATGCAAAGTAAAGCATTTGTAACACCTCAGATTTGAAAAGAAGGAAAATTTCAGTTTTTCCCAAAGCACCTCTGCCATGGTCCGTATGTCAGACCACAGACCCTAGGTGGGACCATGGTTGGCAAGTCCAAATCGAATTGAAATATCTAGTCCCCTTACTTTATGATGGTTCACTAGGACGATCCATCATTCAATGTATGAGCCGTATGTAGGTCTTGTAGGTGAATCCCAAACTTAGTGAGATTTTAAGATAAAAAGTTGGGATCCACGGCTTAGGTGTATGACTCATAGTTGGACCCATGGACCGTACATGGGTTCCTTCAATGGAGGTCCAAGATTTATGGTCTTTGATCCCACCCATGGCCGACCAGGACGTGGTGTCACCAACCGACTGTAGGTCTAGCCGTTGGTGAGGTCGGCAGTTATTTTAGGAAGGGCTTTTGGTTCTCTTCCTAATTATTCCAACCTAGTACTATGTCATTTTACCCTTTACCAAGAGCCCTTTATAATGATTTTAAACCCCCAAAACACCTAATTCAATTCATTTTCCTAAATTCCCCAAAGTTGAACAAGTCATCCTCTCAAATATTTGTCTCTCTAAGGAAGAAGAAAGCTAGGGTTTCAAGATCAAGTATCCTAATCCTCCATTTATTTCAAGCTTTTGGCATCAAGTTATGATAGTTTCACCTATGGAGCTCTTTCCTCCATAGGGTTCCGAAATTCTCCAATTTACAAGTTAGATTCCTCCAATTGAAATCAGGGTTTTCTTCCATGTCATGGGTCCCTTTAAATGTTGATTTTATTGATTGTTTTATGAACTATTATGCATGAATTGAGATAATTACATGTTTTTAAATTGAATTCCCCATGAACCCATGCTTAAACCCATGTTTTCTAGACTATGATGATCAAAAGTGGGTTTTGAACTATGAAAGAAGAATTTATGAAGATATACATGTTCTTACGACTCAATGTAAAGGAAGATGATATTCTAAAAATGGCTTTATGAACTCAGTATGGCCATTTTGAGTTTTTGGTGATGTTCTTTGGCTTGACTAATGCCTCAACCACATTTATGGATTTGATGAATAAGGTATTTAGACAGTACCTAGATATGTTTGTGATTGTATTTATCGATGACATCTTGATCTACTCAAGGAGTGAAGATGTGCATACCGATCATTTGAGGATTATGTTGCAAGTCCTCAAGAACCAACAAATCTTTGCAAAGTTTAGTAAATGTGAGTTTTGGTTAAGGTCTATGGCTTTTCTTGGGAACATTGTTTTTGAAAATGGTATTGAAGTAGATCCTAAGAAGATGAATACGGTAAAGAGTTGGCCTAAGCCTCTGTCCCCTTTAGATATTATGAGTTTCTTGGGTTTAGCTGGTTACTATAGAAGGTTTGTGGAAGGATTTTCATCGATTGCCTCTACATTGACCCAAAAGAATGCAAAATTCTTATGGTTGGAATCTTGTGAGACGATTTTTCAAGAATTGAAAGATAGACTTACTTCTGCTCCGGTGTTGAATTTACCAAAAGGAACCGATGGGTTTGTTGTTTATTGTGGTGCTTCAAGAATTGGGTTAGGATGTGTCCTTATGCAAAATGTGAAAGTCATTGCCTATGCCCCAAGGCAACTTTAGGTGCACGAAAAGAACTATCCTACCCATGATTTAGAACTAGCAGAAGTTGTGTTTACTTTGAAGATTTGGAGGCATTACTTATATGGTGTTCATGTCGATGTCTTTACCGACCACAAAAGTTTGCAATATGTGTTTAAACAGAAGGATCTAAATCTTCTCCAAAGAAGGTGGCTTGAGTTACTAAAGTATTATGATATGAGTGTTATCTATCACCCTGGTAAGGCGAATGTGGTGGCAGATGCTCTTAGTCTATTGTCAATGGGTAGTCTTTCCTATGTAGAGGATAGTAAGAAGGAGTTGGTTAGAGATGTTCATAGATTGGCCCAAATGGATGTTCGGTTGGTTGTCACTAGTAAAGGTGGTGTTATGGTCCATTATGGTTCAGAATTGTCCTTTGCGTCAGAAGTGAAAGCACATCAAGGTCTTGATCCGACTTTGGTTGAATTGAAAGGAGCGGTGCTTAAAAAGTCCGTAGAGGCTTTCTCCTAATGGATAGATGGTGTGCTTCACTATCAAGGTAGTTTGTGTGTTCCTAATGTAGATGACTTGAGGGAGAAGATCTTATCAGAATCCCATAGTTCTCGATATTCCATTCACCCGGGAGCCACCAAGATGCACCGTAACTTGTGGGAGGTCTATTGGCAGAATGAGATGAAGAAGGATATTGTGAAATTTGTGGCTAAGTGCCATAATTGTCAACAAGTGAGGAGGTTTGTCTCAAGATATCGGTATTCCTACTTGGAAGTGGGAAGAATTGAATATGGACTTCATTGTTGGGTTACCTCGCACCCGACGACAACATGACTCAATTTGGGTTATAGTAGATCGAATGATGAAATTGACTCATTTCATTCTGGTCAAAGTTTCTTATGCGGTGGAGGACATGGAGTGCCCTTATCTATTATCTCTGACCGTGGAACCCAATTCATTTCTCAGTTTTGGAAGTATTTCCAAAAAGGGCTTGGTACTCATTTTAAGCTTAGCACGACCTTTCATCTGCAAATCGATAGGCAAGTGGAGCGTACTATCCAAACTTTGGAAGATATGATGAGAACATGTGTAATTGACTTCAAGGGTTATTGGGATAATTACTTGCCTTTGATGGAATTTGCGTATAATAATAACTATCACTCAAGTATTGGTATGGCTCCGTTTGAGGCTCTATATGGTAAGAGGTGTAGATCCCCTATAGGTTGGTTTGAAGTGGATAAAGTTGCTTTGATAGGTCCTGAGTTTGTACATGAGGCTATGGAGAAAGTTCGGCTTATTAGAGAAATGTTGAAAATGGCTCAAAGTCGATAAAAGCCTATGCTGATGTTAGAAGAAGAGATCTTGAATTTGATGTGAATGATTGGGTCTACTTGAAAATTTCACCCATGAAGGGTGTAATGAGATTTTGAAAGAAAGGAAAGCTTAGTCCCTGTTATGTGGGCCCATATCATATTTTGAGGTTTACTAGAAAAATTGCTTATGAACTTGAATTGCCTAATGACTTGGCATCGGGGCATCCAGTTTTCCACATCTCCTTGTTGAAGAAATGTGTTGGTGATCAAACTTCTATAGTACCACTAGAGAGTCTTGGCATAAAGGATATCCTTTCATATAAAGAAGTTCCAGTTGAGATCATAGTCCGGCAAGTTTGAAAGGTTAGAAATAAAGAAATTGCTTCGGTGAAGGTTCTTTGGAGAGTTTGAAAGGTTAGAAATAAAGAAATTGCTTCGGTGAAGGTTCTTTGGAGGAAACAGTTAGTTGAGGGTGCTACTTGGGAGGCCGAGGCCAATATGATTTCTCGTTATCCTCATATATTTCACTCCGTCCCTACTCTAGCTTGAGATATTCAGTTCCTCATGGTTTACTTTTTTGGTTTCATGTGTCTTAGATATTCCCATGCTTTCCTCATTATGCATGTTCATGAAAAACTTGATTTTTGAGAAAAAATGAGTTAACTTGATTGATTTCTTCATGTTTATGTGCATGTGAGTATGAGTTCCATATATACCTTATGAAATTATATTTTGAACATGCTTTAGCTTGGAGTTGATGTTTCCTCCTCGGATATGTGCATTTATATGATTGCATTCATGTTGAGCTGTTAGGTTTAAGTTCCTACCCTCCATATGATGTCTTGAATCCCATTTGAGGACGAATGTTCCAAAGAGAGAAATATTGTAACACCTCGGATTTGAAAAGAAGGAAAATTTCAGTTTTTCCAAAACTCTGGTGCCAGTACAGACGGAGCCACCGATGGTCCGTAGGTCAGACCACAAATCGTAGGTGGGACCGTGGTTGGCAAGTCCAAATTGAGTTGAAATTTCTAGTCCTAGTACTTTTTGACGGTTCACTAAGATGGTCCGTCATTCAATGTATGAGCCGTAGGTAGGTCTTGTAGGTGAGTCCAGACTTAAGTGTGATTTTAAGATTAAAAGTTGGGACCCACGACTGAGATGTGCAGCCCGTAGGTGGAACCACGGACCAAACATGGGTTCCATCGACGAGAGTCCAAGATTGATGGTCTCTGATCCCAACCACGGCCGACCAGGATGGTCCATAGTGTGACTAACCGATCAGGTCTAGCTGTTGGTGAGGTCGGAAAATATTTTAAAAAGGGGATTTTGGGTCTTTCGTAATTATTCCAACCCAATACTATGTCATTTTACCCTTTATCCAAAGCCCTATATAATGATTTTTAACCCCCAAAACACCTAATTAAATTCATTCTCCTAAATTCCCCAAAGTTGAACAAGTCATCCTCTCAAATATTTCTCTCTCTAAAGAAGAAGAAGAAAGCTAGGGTTTCAAGATAAAGTCTCCAATCCTCCATTGATTGCAAGCTTTTGGCATCAAGGTATGATAATTTTACCTATGGAGCTCTTTCCTCCATAGGGTTCCTAAATTCTCCAATTTACAAGTTAGAAATCTCCAATTGAAATTAGGGTTTTCTTCCATATCATGGGTTCCTTTAAATGTTGATCTAATTGATTGTTTTATGAACTATTATGCATGAGTTGAGGTTTTTCCATATTTTTAAGTTGAACTCCCCATGAACCCATGCTTAACCATGTTTTCTAGATTATGATGATAAAAAATGGGTCTTGAACTATGAAAGAAGAATTTACAAAGATATGCATGTTCTTATGAAATTGATGAAATATGATAGATATAAGTTGCTTTGAGATTAAAGCATAAATGTTGTTTTTGTTGTTGGTTGTTGTGAAAGGATTTCTCACATATTACTCAATACATGAATGTGAAAGGTATTCTCACATAAAGAATTCTTAGAGTTTAAAGGTTTTCTCAACTAAGCTATGAATCAAGTTTAAGGAGCTATGCTAATGTTGAGACATGAGGCAATTACCTATGTCTCATAAATAAAAGACAAGAGGCGATTACTCATGTCCCTTAAAGATAAGATGAACATGATTGATGATTATTCCGTGAGAATTATGCTTAGTACCGAGTGGACAAGTGGTGATTACCCGTATCCCATAAAATATGTGCCACCATAGGTTGTCTTAGATAGACATTAGCCAGTGGATCCAGATAAGCTAGAAGTTATGGTTCTTACCTTGGCAAGTAAGGACATCTCTTTTCGGTGTGGGGTAGACACCAGATTCCATGTTATAGCTCACATGATCTCTATGTCGATTAAGGAAAATTTCCCAAAATAATAATGATGAATTAAGGTTACTTCTAACAGTATCTCATATGTGTTCAAAGATGATTTTACTTGCATTGACCATGATCATGATTGTGTTTCTAATCTCTTATCTTAATGTTTTCACTTGGTCTTTGCATGACATAAAATGCCCTTTATGCATGATTTGATAACTTTATGCATTGCTATCATACTTGGTACATTATTGTACTAACACATACTTTTGCCTACATTCTTCTAAAAATGTAGGGTCCGACGCTCCGATTTCACATCCCCATGGCTAGTGATCACTTTGGTTGTCTTGAGTATTGGTGAGTCCTCATGTTCCAAGGACCGAACCTTTTATTGTTTTTCATCTTTTCTTTTCAAACATTGTATGTGATGCCTGGGTTAAGTCCCGATCACTCTTGATTTAATAGATGGCTTTGAGACTATGTAGACTTTCACTTCGTTTTCGTCAATTTTTTTATGATATAACTTTCTTTTTTTAAACTCGTTAATTTTTTTATCTTGTTTATATATGCTAAGTGGCTTATGTAGGTCCTTTCGGGGTCTTATGAGTCAAGTCACGTCTAGGGGGTACTTTGGATCGTGACAACATTTCATTTCAAGAAAAGAGTTTCAACGTGAAGCGAAAGTCTAACATAGTCTTGAAAAAACTTTCTACAATATCAAAAGAAGTGGTCGGGACGTAACCCATACACCATGTACAACATTCAAAAACAGAAAATACATAATAAATTCAAAGTAAAGATGCCTTCATCCCCGATACATGAGGACTCACCAACTTTATGAACTCCAATGATCGCCTACTAGCCACGAGCAAAAGGAGAGGAATCGTCAAGCCCTACATTAGTGAAACAATGTAGGAAAATATATGCATGAGTACATGGAATGTAATAAGTATGAGGGAAATGCAATAAAACACGAAACAAGATCATAAGAGGACATAATCAAAACATGGAATGCATGACCAAGCTAAACATAGTAAAAGCCTTTAAGGAGACATCATAAACTCGAACATGGTCAATGCATCTAAAAATCATGAGGAAAGCATTATAAAACATTTGAAAGTAACCTAGTTCATTTTGTGGCATATTTAATTGTAACGACTCGGAAAATTAGTAAGTAAACTAGAGCCTAAACGTGTGGGTTAACGTCAAGGGTTAAGGGCAAGGGCTAAGGGTTTTGGGTGAAGGCCATGGCTAGGGGACCAAGGCTGCCTAAAACTAGGCTTAGCCACTACCTAACATGACCACGAGGGTCTTCACGACCCGTGGTGGCCACCATGAGCCATGGTGCCACCCGTGGTTGGCATGGCAGTGTGCCCTAGAAAGGTGCTACGCTAAGGATCCCCTTCATGAGCCATTTCACGGCTCGTGGTCATGACCACGCGCCATGGGAAGGCTCGTGGGATTGCCTTAGCTTTGTGGGAGTTGTGAAAAGTTGAGGGAGCTACTGCCTCAAAGACCACGGGCAACACCACGAGCCTGTCACGACCCAAGCCTAGGGCCTAGACGTGACATGGCGAATGAGGAACCCGAAGGAACCCCAAACAAGCCTCTCAAACTTGTCATCACACTTCATCGGTCGCGGAAGTACATTCAACATTAATT
>JAJOON010012729.1:0-15300 GCA_029582645.1 Solanum megistacrolobum | reverse complement strand
AAGAGACAAGATTTCTATTTTAACACCGACCATGCATATTTCTTGATCGATCTATAAAAATAAACAGGTTAAAATTTATTCGTATTTGATATTTATATCAATGTATTAATTGTATTAGTTTATTAGATTTAGGCACAATCAAGCTGTATCACATCCAAAACTTGAATTCGAGATTTCTGATTAAAGAAAGAAGCAATCCTATCTATATCACATTCTTTGATGGTTAAAAAATTAAAGTGTTCTATATGTAATTTCAAATCTTCGTCCTAACTTTAAATACATATTATATCTTTTAATAATTCATACATTTTATGTAACTACCAAATTAAAAATTCTCTAAAAAGTCAATGGTGGTTTTGAGTTTGAAAAGATAAAAAATTTTGTGAGCTTGCCAATTTTAATATTTATACCTAATTTGCTGTTCTATTAATTTGGAAATTTTCTGAAATTGTGGGCGGAAATTAAATGCGTTCATTTGAATGATTTCAATATCTTAAAAAAGGTACAAATTCAATGATATGAAAGACACTACTACTTTCCTCCGCCTCAAATTATTTTTATCGTAATTTCTAAAATTAGTTATCTCAAATGATTTATTATTTAAAAAAATAAAAAATAATAATTTCCTCCCCTCATTTTACCTTTAATAATAATAATTCTTGAAGATTACTAACACTTAAATAATATTGGCCATTGGGTAATAGACACATAAATAAAGTAAATATTCAATGAAAATGATTATATAGTACTCTAGAATAACAACAACATAATCTCAGAAAATGGGGTTTGAAAAAAATAGAGTGTACGCAAATTTTATCCTACCTCAAAGATAGAGAATTTTTTTCTGATAAACCCTCAGCTAAAAAAATAATCCAAAGTAATTCAGGAAGAAAATAAACAGAAATGAAAGCATCACAAACATACAGAACACTAACTACAACAAAATATACGATAGTTGAAGTATAAGAAACATCAAAGAGATTATATATTATGATAAAAACAAGGATAAGATAACTAAAAAATTCTAATCAATATTATTTTTTTAAAAATGTGTAAAAACACACAACAAATAATTTAAGACGGATGAAGTATTTGCAATTAAATGTGTTTCTCAAAGGCAGGCTAATTTTGTCCAAACATGGAAGACTTGGTATCTTTTGTAAGTCAACGACGGTCCATATTTTAATTGAACAAAAAATTATTTTGTCTTTCATCGACATATTTATTATTGATGATAATGTTATATATTTGATTTATATATCGAGTTGATATGGATTCTCGTTAGGTAAAATATATTAAAATAAAATTATCTTAATTAAGAGTTTATTTTTTTTCATCATCTGAATCTGGAACTTTAGATATTAATCTTACCATTCTGAAATGCTTGATAGATAATATATACATGCATAAATAAGAAAATCAAATCATCATCTTATTAATGGACAGTGTATGTTTATTTACTTAATCATATATTCTTCAAATTATCTTTTTTTTATTTGTTTAGTACTTGCATATTGAAAACTTAGGTGGATTTGAAAAATAAAAGAAAAAGAACATTTTCTATACTAATATTATTCATTTAGTCATTTTCATCAAAGTTTTGGAATTTTCCTAGGAGACACTTGAACTAGAAGTGGACCAATCCTCCATGATTTCACATGTATTTAATTAGCACTAATAATTCAACATTTTTCTTTAAATGTTTTTTTTTTTGTTTTTTTACGCTTATTTTGAAGCTTGATTAATTTTGAGTGAAATAGAAAAAATCATTTCATTAATCAAGTGTCTTTTACTAAAAGAAGTTTCATTTTCAGGATTCATATATAAAAATATTAATTGATAACAAAAGAATACTTATGATTTTATCACAACCATCTATTATAACCTTGAAATAATTAATCTATTTTTGTTCTATAGTGCTTTGTAGTGTAGTCACATAATTACAACATTTTAGTTCTCAAAAAAATAATATGAGTAGATAAGAATTGGTTTAAAGTGTTAATTTTTAAAGAATGCATCAAGGACAATTTGGTTTGGAGTATTCTAATTTTTCTTTATCATTTTGTGAAGATCTTTTGTTTTTAAAAATATGATATTTGATATTTGTGTTGAAATTTAATTACTTTGGATTCAAGCCATGTAAAGCTTCATTCAGAGGGAAGCACTTTCTATCAAGGATTTTTCCATATATAGCGGCTGCGGGTTTTCCTTGTCATAAAAAAAAAATTCAAACTCAAGATCTTTGATTAAAAGGAAAGCAACCTCATCCACTGCACTACATCCGTTGATGGTATCGTTTATGAAGACTTGGTCACACTTCATCTAGAAATATTTTTCTTGTAATAGTAAGTCTCTTTTAATTTGGTTTTGTCAATATTATTCAACATAAATTGTGCATGCATATGTTTTCATCATGACTTTACACACTTATTATCATTTTATTTACGTCAATAAATCAATTGTCCTTTTCACTTGAGAATTATTTATTTATTTATTAGGCAAATGTACTTGAAGTTGCACATTTAATTTCTTAATCGAAAGTATTAACCAAATGCTTTTGGATGTATAGTAAAATAGGAAGATAAATCCTCTTTACCCCTTTTATATTCATAAAAATAATTGATTGAAGTAATTATGTGCACCTTAATAGTATTTTAATCTTATAAAGTCGTGGATTGGGATTCAAACACATCTTATAATTAGTACAATGCATTAGGATTTAAACTCGATATTTTACCTTTATTATAAGATCATGTGTTGCGTCATAATACAATAAATATTGAACATAACGTCGCTCTTATCTTTATTGTGTGTTGAGACTCTAACCCATTATTTGATGATTCGATCATCAAGTCTTGTTAGGCCATAATGAGTAATCGAAACTTAAACGAACGTCTGTTGTTATGATGCATTATGATCCAAATATCTTATGTACCTACATAAAGTCGTATTATGCCATATTAATACGTTGGAACTCGAACTCATATTTTATTCTCATGGAGCATTACAATTCTAACCCACCGTTTTTGACCTCGTAAATTTGTGTATATATTAGGTTATAATGCGTTGGAGTTCAAACCTAACATCTTATCAGCATAATACATCATGACTCAAAACACCATCATTTGTTCAACTCTTTGTTCAATTTATATGACAATGAATTTCGATCTTAGGTTAATTAATTAAAAAGATTACTGGAAATATTTTTTCACATGCACCATTACTATTTCTAGATAAAAAAAAAAACACATCGTTGAAATTCCTAAAACAAAGAATCTAGATAATCATAGTCTCACACATAAATATATATAAAGTGATCACAAGGAACATGGTTCACATTATTGAAAATTCAAACCAAATCTAATTATTATTAAGAATATTCAACTTCACATTTATTTTTTTAATTAATTTTTGTTTAATTGGATTTGTAATATTATTAATTTAATAAGTAATAACATGGTTAATTACGTTAGATTCGGCTTCGTGTCTTTATTAAGTCTTTTCTGAAATATTCAAACAAAATCTAATTATTATTAAGAATATTCTATTAATCATTAAAACCTTTAATTTTTAAAAAAAGAGTTAGGTTAATGATTGTTGTCCATCTTAAATTAAATCGAATAAGTGTTAAACTAAAACCTAGCTTTCATACCTTTTTTTTTTTCTTTCTTTCAAATTTCTCATTTTATTATTTCTTGGGTAAAAACAGCTAGTCAAACAACAATAATAACATATTTTTTGCGGGTTTAAATTCCATTGTGAACATTATATTAATTTTCCAAAAAAATAAAAATAATAATAATAGCATACTCGGTCTAATTTCATAAGTAATAAAGTCTGATGAAAATAAAATATACAGAGTAAGAAAATTAGTTTCGACAAAAACGATTAATCTTATTTAAATTTTAGTTTATTGATATTAATTGTCTCTATAGTTTTCTAGAGAGTGAGATAAGTATGAAACATCTAGAAAAGTTTATTAACATTCTTAATTAATTAGATAAGGATACAAAAGAAATGATCTCATACAATTGACATTAGTAATTTAATACGTTTATATGTATTTTTTTAACCTTCACTATGTTCCAATTTTCTTAACATGCATGTTAATTTTTCTTCTTCTTATAATCTTTTTTCTAATTTTCCGATAAGTCTAGAGGATACACCCTTACTAATTTGACATAGAAGCTTCTATAGATAACTTTTTAATAATTTTAATTTAACCATTTAGTGTTTAAGACACAAATTTCATTAATTTAAATTCATGTTAAATAGAATTCGTTGGATAAGTAAATAATTGCTTATCAAAAGATTTTTATTTTCAGGAGAATTTGATTCGCTTATTCTAAGTGAAGAGATGTTAATGATATATAATAAAGCTCGATATATCGTGAAATAACAAATTTGTTATTATTTCTTTATAAGAATTTTACTAGACTTTCCGTGTGGCCTTAGTTTATCTACATTATCCAAGAAAGCTATGGGAATTGTGAAGGAGGGGAAATAAATAATTTACCAAAAGGATAATCTTATTTATCCTCTTGACGTAAATATATGATTTAATGTAATTTTTTTTTATATTACCTTAATAGCAATATTATAGAAGTTTTCTTATGTTAAAAAGATTCAATTCAAAATAATTTAAAATCATAGACAAAAGTCGAGGAATTATTGAATCTTTTTACTCAAAATATTTAAACGCATAAAATTCATCCATTTCACGAAACAATTTTATTCATGGTAAGAGAAAATGCAAAGATATTTGATATACCGTGACTCGTAAGTATGAACAACAAACAAAAAGAGTAAAGAAATATAAAGTTTTTGAGGTTCCTTTCCGATATAATCAAATATTTGGTGAAATTTGACCTTAATTTAATATATAAGATTCGTATAAAAGTTACTACTTCATTTACACGATTCCATAATCGAAGCCTTTTAGACTCGCCCTAATGACTAGGGATAAAATTGCACAATCTCGCACCCAAAGGGTCTAACCAAGGAGTTAATGAAGTATAGGTTAATACCACGAGGTTCTCATATTCAAAATCTAACATAGACAAAACACTAAATAGTTTATTCATATCTGTTCTATTTTTGACAACCAAAGTTATTTCATACCTATTATAACATGTATTTCATAAAATTAATCGAGGTACGCTTAAAATGACCTGAACTATCAGACAAAAATAAAACTACAAAAGTCACGCTCCATGCCACGAGCGTGGGCCTTAGTTATTTTCAATCATATATCACAACTCAAACCGGTATACAATAACAAAAAAACCGGATTCATTACCTGAACCGGTTCACACGTGCCGATCTAGTCCCACACGTGCCAACCCCAAAAATGCACCATTTAAAATCCAGCATTTTGAAGAAAAATTCTATTCGTATATCATTAACCGTTTTTTCCCCCTTAATAACACACAACCAATCATTTCAATAGAAAAAAAAAAGAAAAAAAATCTCAACTTTTTTTTTTCTCTGTTCTTGATATTTTTTTTCAAACCTAGTTTTGTTTGATTTCAAAAAGTGTTTATTTTTTAGTTATTATTTTCATTTTGGTTCAAGAAAAGAACCAAAAAAGACCATTTTTAAGCAAGAAGAAGTCATGGAATTGAAGGATATGGTGGTTCTTGTGTCACGCTCCGGACGGCATTTGCAACGTTACAACAAGGGTCGTCGCCAAGTTGTAGGGTACGTACCCTCATGTAACTTTTAAGAGATGGATTCAAAATTTAAACTGAACTCGTTATTTGAAATTATAAGTTAAGAGTTTGATGTTTGTTGTATTTTTTGTGTTGGTTGAGGTGTATATATATGTTTCGTGTTGAAAATGTTGGTTAGTTTGTGAAATTGTTGTTCAAAAGTTTCATTCCCACCATGAGGTGGAGTCAGGATTTGAAACTTAATTAATGATTTAGAGACGGATTTGGAATTTAAACTGAACTCGTTGTGAAATTATAAGTTAAGAATTTGATGTTTGTTGTATGTTTTGTGTTGGTTAAGGTGTATATCTATGTTTCGTGTCGAAAATGTTGGTTAGTTTGTGAACCTTTTGTTCAAAAGTTTCTTCCTTCAGTCGGAGTTAGGATTTGATACTTATGAATGAGTTTTACTTATTTAATGGATTTCTTAATAGAATAACATGGTTTGAATCAAAACGATCGAACGTGAAAGTCATACCTCCACCCTCTTAGTTTTCTCTTGCATTTCATGTTAATTGGTAATCTATGTAATGTTTTTGTTTTGTTTACATGATTTAATTTCTGGGTTGGAACATATTGTTTAAACAATAATGTTAACAATGTGTTTTTTTTCCAAAAAAATGTTTTTGTTTGGAGAGTTGACTTCAAGGAAAAACTAAAAGAGAAGGTCAATTGGTCATCTTCCTCTATGATTCCAAATTGCAATTGACTTATTCAACATTTACCCCCTTGTCTTTTTGAGTTGATTTTTTCTACACATTTTTTTTGTAGAAATGTATTGAATTTTTTTTTTTTTTTACATATTTTTGGCATCAAAGATTTTGTATTTTTGATGCAATTTGTCCTTTGGATTTTATAAAGTTTTCCTTTTTAAGCTATTTGTTTTGGTACTTGAGGGCAATATATCATTAGTTATGGCTTCGACGGAACTGAGTAACTTTGATTCAGACAAGTAGTTTATTCAGAACCTTATAAGCAAAACATAATTATGGTTCAAAATCCATAAACTAAAATCCCCGGTTCCGTCTTTGTTTGTTGTCTATTTTTCTTTTTTGATATCTTGAAAAAAAAATAATCAGAAATTCATGTGGTGTTTGGCTAACTTTATTCAACTCATCACATGTCTTGTTTTTTTCCCCTGGGAAAAAGGACATTCTTTTATGTTTAGTTAAAGAATAGTTATGGCATAATTTGATGCCATTTTCTAGATTTTAATAGTAAAGACTATTACTGAACATGGATGTACAATTTTTTAAAAAATGTTATCACATGGATTTGACTTTATTGTATGATTTTCATGTGGAAAGACATATTTTTTTGATGAATTATTAACTATATCGATTTCTTTGATCACGTATTTTTCGCAGATGTATACCTTATAGATATAAAGACTTCATCGAGTTATCGTCGGTAGATGAAGATGCATTTGAAGTTCTTCTAATAAGTCCACAAAGAAAAGGCAAAGGATTGTTATTCCCAAAGGTAGCTACTATACTCCCCCCTTCCCAACTCCCAAGTCTACTTACGTGACGATGTTTGACTGAACATGATGTTTAACAGAAGAAAGAAAGACTTCTCGAACTTATGGTTTAAAGCATAGTCATAGATCATATCGACTCGTTAAGAGAGATATGTAAAATGTCATTCTTTTAAGTCTCGATTTTGAATACAAATTCCTTTTCTTGTTATGGTAGGGAGGTTGGGAAGAAGATGAAACGATTGAGGATGCAGCACAACGTGAGACAATAGAGGAAGCTGGAGTACGAGGTGAAGTTGAGGTTCGTTCTCCCTCATGATCTCTCTTTATATGAAAAATAAGAAACAAAATCTTCGCGTTAACTTGTTTATTACATCAAATAAATCGTTGTAACAAGTTTCAATCTTTTGGTTTTTTGATTACTTTTGCAGTGTAAACTTGGAACATGGTACTTTGAGAACAAAGCCGGTGACACCGCCTATGAAGGGCACATGTTTCCTCTGTTCGTAACAGAGGAACTAGACTATTGGCCTGAGAAAGAAATTCGCGAAAGAACTTGGGTATGCAATAATAATATACTCGTGTGATATAAATAATATCACATTTTCATCTTAGCTGACAAGTATTTTTCCAATTTGTAGATGAATGTGCGCGAAGCAAGAAAACTATGTCAAAATGGATGGATGAAAGAAGCATTGGAAGTATTAGTAAGTCGTCTCACATCACAAATAAGCAAGCAAACCAAAGGGGAACTATTTCCAGGAATCGAACGTACCTCAAGTGGTAGATCAACTATTCTTCCATGGGGATGTAGAGCTCAAATACTTTCTCCACCACTATCAAATTCTACTGAAGAAGCATAATCGATCCACTACTAAACCAACATGGTTGATGTAGTTTGTGAATAGGAATTAATCGTTGATAATGGGTAAATCTAGCACGCGGATTAAGTAGTTCATGAGAGTAACAACTCCAATTTTAAAGGAACAAAGAAAAAAAAAAATAGTAGTAGAGATTAGTCATAGGAGTATGTTGTTTGTTTGTTATTTTAGAATTGGAGTTGTACATTGGCTTTAGGCTTAGAAATGAAGTCTAATGTAATCCTTATATTAGCAAAAAAATGTAGTTAATTTACTAAAATTTAGTAGTTATTATTAGTTGTATTAGCTAGTATTAAGTTTAATTTAAACATATAAAGCTTAATGAAGTAATGATTATTTGTAAGTAGCTCCTGGAAACAGTGATGTTGGAAAATCATAGCCCATAG
This sequence comes from Solanum megistacrolobum, assembly GCA_029582645.1. Taxonomy (NCBI): domain Eukaryota; kingdom Viridiplantae; phylum Streptophyta; class Magnoliopsida; order Solanales; family Solanaceae; genus Solanum; species Solanum megistacrolobum. The sequence continues at coordinate 6,845 of JAJOON010012729.1, read as the reverse complement.
GTAAGTTCTTTGATATAATGTGAACTGTTTCAACTCTTGGTTATTCTGCAAGGTAACAATAGTTGTTTTGAGCAAGATACAATATATCAACTCATGTGTATATTGTTCATTTGGCTTGTCAACTTTTTTCTGAGTTATTTTCAATGATTTTTGAAACCTTAAAGGTTAAATTGATAACCGAAATGATAAACGATATCTTAATAGACCTATAATGGTTTAGCATGTCTACAAATCGATAACCGATAAGTCAAATTGATAAACTTCAAAATTGAACCAAAGACTGATATTGTGGTAGATAGTGATAGTTTAGGTAGTAATAGTTGGTCTAATCAGTTTCAAGATGTATTTTAATACATAAATGACGATAGTTCATATAAGAAAAAGAAACAACTAATAGTTGAGATGTAAAACTCGCGAAAAAAAAGAAGATAAATAAAATGTGTTTTGACCATTTATGAATTTAACATTTTACATAATGAAAAAATTCAAATATAACATCAAACTATCAAAAATGACTCATCCATATTATCCGTGATATATTGAACTCACATATATCACTACTGTCACGGCGTTACCCAAAGTATCATTCATGCCAATATGTATTAACGAAAAATATAACGAATTTTCAAATATCAGAATTAGACTCGTAACCTCCTATTAGAGGTCCACGTCACTCACCAGTCCCACCAAATTAAAACCCAACCCAATTAAATCAACCCGCCCCTAAATTAAACCCGACCCACTTCCCTTTTAACCCAAAACCAGGCAGCCCCTTTGTCTTCTTCACTGCTCCGGCGAAGAGCTTATAGCTCCGGTGAACCGGAGCAACTAGCGACGCAACACCCGTTTCTGTGGTCGTGGATCTTGTTCTTTTTAGGTTGGTGCTTACTTTTTTCTACTTGGTTTTGTGCATAATCTTTTTTTGTATATAAATTTGTTTGATAATTGCTACTGTTCAGTAAAATATCCCAAATTGAACTGGTTTCTGCTGTTAACTTAAAGGTACCAAGGTTGAAGATGAATATTTTATAGAGTTTGAGTAAATTATACAATGTATTGGTTGGAAATGTTTATGAAAAATATATGAAATTGAGGAATAGTACTCTTACTCTGTTCCAATTTATATGACACATTTTTATTTTTTTTATAATTAATACAGTTGTTGACCATTCTTCTTTTCCAAAAAAAAATTTGATTCTTTTGTTTTCACTAGGACCCATAGTGTTTTTTTTTTTCAAGTCAAGTTGTCTGCTTTTGTTGACAAAGAAAGCCATTAACATAATTTAAGATTTAAAAAAAACAAACAAACTTTTTCATCCATAATTTACAATTTCTTTCTATTATCACAACTACAATCTATAAACACAATTTGTGTTTTCTTTTTCAGACAGTACAATTGAATCCATGGCTTCTTCTTCCTCTTTTGCGAGTAATTCACAGTACTGTCCTCGATGGAAGTACGATGTCTTTCTAAGTTTTAGAGGTGAAGATACTCGAAAAACATTTACGGGTCATTTGTACGAAGGTTTGAAAAATAGGGGAATATTCACCTTTCAAGATGCTAAAAGGCTAGAGCATGGAGATTCCATCCCAAAAGAACTCTTGAAAGCTATCAAAGATTCTCAAGTTGCACTCGTCGTTTTTTCAAGGAATTATGCTACATCGAGGTGGTGCTTGAATGAATTAGTGAAGATCATGGATTGCAAGGAGGAAAAAAATGGACAAATAGTCATACCAATCTTCTATGATGTGGATCCATCACATGTTCGACACCAAAGTGAGAGCTTTGCAGAAGCATTTGTCAAACATGAATTAAGGTATAAAGATGATGGTGATGAGGGGATGCAGAAGGTGCAAGGATGGAGGAATGCCCTAACTGCTGCCGCAGATCTAAAAGGATATGATATCCGTGACGGGTAAGTTAAAAACACATAGTTGCTTTTAATGAAATGGGAATTGGAATAATTTCCATTCAAATATAGATGCTTCTGTGAAACCTAGACATATTCTACTATAGAACAAGAATCTATACCTCCAAAATGAGTTAATTTAGTTAAAGAGAATACATAATAATCCTTCTAAAATATTCAAGTTTTACAACTTTCATACTTCAACTATAGAGTGTTGCTATTAGCCTATTACCATGAACTACAATGTTTCATATTTGGTTAACGATATGAAATACTCACTAATGATTGACTTTCTCACTTTTTCCGAAATCAATCTTCTTATTTATGCAGGATCGAAGCAGAGTATATTCAACAGATCGTCGATCACATCTCTTCCAAATTATGCAAGAGTGCTTATTCTTTATCTTCGTTGCAAGATGTTGTGGGAATAAATGCTCATTTAGAGAAACTAGAATCCCTACTTCAAATAGAAATCAATGATGTTCGGATTGTAGGGATCTGGGGAATAGGCGGAGTTGGTAAAACGACTATAGCAAAAGCCATCTTTGATACTCTATCTTATCAATTTAAAGCTTCTTGTTTTCTTGCAGATGTTAAAGAAAATGCAAATTATAATCAACTGCATTCTTTACAAAATGCCCTTCTCTCTGAACTGTTAAGAAAAAAAGATGATTACGTCAATAATAAGTATGATGGAAAATACATGATTCAGAGTAGACTTTGTTCTATGAAGGTGCTAATTGTGCTTGATGACATAGATCATGGTGATCATTTGGAGTATTTAGCAGGTGATGTTGGTTGGTTTGGCAATGGTAGCAGAATTGTTGTAACAACTAGAAATAGACATTTGATAGAGAAGGATGATCCAATATATGAAGTGTCTACGTTACCTGATCAAGAAGCTATTCAATTGTTCAATCAACATGCTTTCAGAAAAGAAATTCCAGATGAACGTTTTATGAAGTTCTCCTTGGAGGTAGTAAATCATGCTAAAGGCCTTCCTTTAGCCCTCAAGGTGTGGGGTTCTTTGTTGCATAATAAAGGCATAACTCAGTGGACAAGCACTGTAGACCAAATAAAGAAAAACTCTAGTTTAGAAATTGTTAAAAAGCTCAAAGTAAGTTATGATGGGTTAGAGCTTGAAGAGCAAAAGATATTTTTAGATATAGCATGTCTCTTACGAGGAAAAGGAAAAAAACTAGTCATTCAAATCCTTGAGAGCTGTGATTTTGGAGCTGAACATGGATTGGATGTCTTAATTGACAAATCTCTTGTGTTCATCTCCAAAAATGATGAGATTGAAATGCATGACTTGATTCAAGATATGGGTAGATATGTGGTAAAAATGCAAAAAGATTCAGGAGAACAAAGCAGACTTTGGGACGTTGAAGAATTCGAAGAAGTGATGGTCAACAATACAGTAAGTAGGCTAAACAATGCAATAGTATTCAATTTTTAGTCTTCAATTTCTACTCTTTATTTAAAACATGAAAATTGTTGGTACTGTTTCAATTTCAACTTCGTTCTATCACTACATGAAAAACTTTTCAATTTGATTCTAAGAACTTGTCAAAAATTGTATTAGAAATTTGGATTATAGAATTAATTGCATAAAGTATTTCTCTTCAGTGATATTTTTCTTAAGAAAAACCTAACTAATATTGTACCTTAAGTTTTGTTAATGGTGCTAGCTTTTAAGTGCAATAATAAGTAATGCAAAAAGATAATATTTGTCATTGCAGGGAGTTAGAAAGTAGTCGTATTGGCATGCAGATTTTATACTTTGTAGACTAATGAACCTTTTACCAGGGGACCAAGGCAATGGAAGCAATCTGGACATATCATGTTAAAAAGCTATGCTTTACCAAAAAAGCCATGAAAAACATGAAAAGGCTTAGATTATTATCCATCTTCGGTTTTCAGGCACGTGATGACTCCATTGAATACCTGCCCAACAACTTGCGCTGGTTTGTCTGTCGTAGTTATCCTTGGGAGTCATTATTAGAAAATTTTGAACCTAAAAAGCTTGTTTATCTTGATCTCCAGAGCAGTTCGCTGCGTCAATTATGGACTGGAGCAAAGGTGCAATTATTAACCAGCTCTAACTGTTAAAAACATATATAGGAATGCTATTTTTCCTTTTTCTGTGTTTAAAGTCAGATTTACGTGAGATGTAATACGATAGGCTACAAAATGCACGAATTCAGAGAGAAATAGACACAGAGATGGAGAGGAGCATACACGAAGTTTAATTTTATCCTTCGATAACATGTAGCATTTTTCTCTTTAAAATTACACATGTATGCTTCTCCCCCTGTTGAATCAAATTTTCCCCTTACATTCTTTACGGACTTAAAATTGCCCCTCTACATAATTATATGACATTGAATTAAGTTTTAATTACACACATAATCTTATTTATTGGTCCAAATAAAATTTTGGCCCAACCCAAAAGAACCCGACTCATCCATGACCCAATATGCTTTATTTTCTTCTGCTCGATCTGCTTATCTCTTGTATCTTCATTTATTTGCACGTGTTGCTTTCAAATGGGCCGGTTTTTAATTTTTGCTCCTGGAAATTAAACTTGTGTTTGATGGGGCATAAGTTCTTTTAGGGTGCTGGGCATAACTTGTGGGATATTATGATATGAAATATAAATTTATCCCCCCCCTAAAAAATTAATTGCCTTGAGAGGTAAAAATTAAAGACCAACCCAAAATAGGGGCAAAAGTGCATTTTTGAGTTATTCTAATGTGTTAAGGAGCAACAAATAAAGGTTACTTGTTAAATGCCATATAATTGTGGACCAACAAATAAAGGTTACTTGTTCAATTAAATTTCATGGGGGTAATATCAATCCCGAAAGTAACATTAGGAGCAAATTTGATTTAATGAGAGTGAGATATTTTTGATTTATTTCTAATGTATTGAAGACATTTTTGACCTTTTTTTGTTTCTATTTACACTTTTATTTAGTTTCTCAACATGTAATTTCGATATAAAAATAAAATAAAACAATTTCTAATTTCACACAAAATACTGTGTTGATTCTCATATCTGAATGCCCCTACTCATTTTTCGTGTCATTTGATTCTTTCTGTGTTCTGAATAATTCTCTAATATTTCTGTGTTCTGAATAGTAGCCTAATTCTTATTCTTCTGTGTTTCTGAATAGCAGCATTTGCCGTCTTTACGAGAGCTAGATCTCAGCTACTCTAAAAGCTTGATGCGAACACCAGATTTCACGGGGATGCCAAATTTGGAGTATTTATATCTAAGTAAATGTAAGAATCTTGAAGAGGTTCACCATTCCATGGGAAGTTGCAGAAAACTCATTCAGTTACATTTGACTTATTGTAAACGCCTTAAGAGGTTTCCATGCATTAATGTGGAATCTATTGAACATCTGCACCTAGATGATTGCCATAGTTTAGAGAAATTTCCAGAAATTCTCGGAAGAATGAAGCCAGAGTTAGAGATCAAGATGAACTGCTCTGGGCTAAGGGAAATACCATCATCTATTATTCAGCAATACGCATGTCGTCTTACAGAGCTAAATTTGAGTTCTATGGAAAACCTTGTTGCTCTTCCAAGCAACATTTGTAAATTGAAAGGTTTGGTGAAGCTAATTGTGTGCTGCTCAAAGCTTGAAAGCTTGCCAGAAGAGATTGGTGATTTAGAAAACTTAAAGGAGCTTCATGCCAGAGATACTCTAATTTCACGGCTTCCGTCTTCCATCGTCCGCTTGAACAAGGTTAAATTATTGACTTTTTCCAGACAAAAATTAAAATGTGAAGAGTCCTTTGTGTTCCCTGAGGTGAATGAAGGGTTACACTCATTGGAAGATCTGGATCTCAGTTACTGCAATTTAATAGATGGAGGACTTCCGGAAGACATTGGATGCTTATCCTCGTTGAAAAAATTGTATCTCAATAGAAATAACTTTGAGCATTTGCCTCAAAGCATAGCCCAACTTAGTGCTCTTCAATCCTTGGACTTATCAGATTGCTACAAGCTGAAAGAGTTTCCAGGTTTCACGGGGATGCTAAACTTGAATACTTTGAAACTCAATTGCTGCAATTTAATAGATGGAGGACTTCCGGAAGACATTGGATGCTTATCCTCTTTGAAAGAGTTGAATCTCAGTGGAAATAGTTTTGACTATTTGCCTCGAAGCATAGCCCAGCTTGGTGCTCTTCGATCCTTGGACTTATCAGATTGCAAGAGGCTTACACAGCTGCCAGAATTTCCACAGCAATTACATACAATCAATGCAGATTGGAGTAATGATTGGATCTGTAATTCGTTGTTTCAGAATATCTCATTATTGCAGCATGACATCTCTGCTTCAGATTCCTTGTCACTAAGAGTGTTTATGAGTTTGGCGGAGAATATCCCAAGATGGTTCCACCATCAGGAAAATGGTTTTAGTATATCACTCAAATTGCCTGAAAATTGGTATGTAAGTGATAACTTCTTGGGATTTGCTTTATGTTACTCTGGCAAATTAATTAACGCCGAAGCTCACTTGATTTGTTATGATGGGAGGCTGGTGACGCGTATCATCCAAAAAATTGCCTTATCCAACCATCCAGAATGTCCTGCAGAATCTGCTATGCATTTTTTCTTGATACCTCTTGCTGGCTTATGGGATACATCCAAGGCAAATGGAAGAACACCGAATGACTATGGGCGCATTAGGTTATATTCCCCTGGAGAAAGGAAGGAGTTTGGACTTTGTTTGTTGTATAAAGATGAACCTAAGATTGAGGCCAGTTGCTCCTCTTCTCAGAAACAATGATGAACCAACACCAAGATGAAGCCAGTCTATTCAGAAACTTTGCAGCTCTTTCCCACAAGCCCAGGATATTAGCTTAAATATAGGTATATATACTACTTTACTCACCCTTCTCAATGTGAATAACGGACTAG
>JAJOON010012726.1:0-13416 GCA_029582645.1 Solanum megistacrolobum | reverse complement strand
AGAACTTACCTTTAAGTTTCGGTGGAATTTTCTTATCACACAATACTCCAGAGGCAAGCCTCCATTTCATCCAAGCAGCCCCAACGCGATGTGTGACATCATCGTCGATGTCGCCACTCCCTTGGATTACAGCCCCAAGATACTTAAAACTTTCCTTCTTAGGAATGACTTGTGCGGCAAGTCTCACTTCCACATCTGTCTCATCCAACACATCGCTAAATTTGCACCCCAAATATTCTGTTTTGGTCCTACTCAACCTGTCTACTAGAACCATTGAAAAACTAAAAGTCTAAGAAACACACACAAGCATTATACAGAACCAGCAAGCATAAAATATGAAGTTATAGGCATAAAAGATGAAGCTGCACATTTTAGTGATGCCTAAATGTAGAAAAACTACGCAACAATGCGAAAGTTCAAACAAACTGTCTTTCAAGAATTCATGTTACTGCTGTGATGTGAAAAGGCTGATGATCAAGCCATAAAGCAAGCACTTAGCAATGGAAGTTAAAGCTGAAACATTCATGTGAACACATTCATACCTTCCTCTCAAGAGCAGAAACTTTTTGATGGTACTCTTCTCGCAGAGATTCAATTTCTGCATCACTGGACTTCCTCTGTAAAAATTAGTGTGTAAGCAAGAGATATAATTTTGGTGGAGTTTCACATAGAAGGGAATTTTGAGGGATGAAAGATGAACCTAACGTACACATAAGAGGAAAGCTGTGAGGATGGGGAATTAGAAAAAAGTTTTAGAAACTGCATTGGAACTCACCCAGTTTAAATAAAATTAACAAAAGATTTAATTAAAGTTTCGATCCATTATCCACTACAAAACACACATCCATTGGCACGTGCTATGCTGATCCCACCCAGCAGCAATAAAGACCCAATTACACATATGATATTAATACTAAAGGAAGATAAAATGAACAACAGAATAATTGCTTGGCAGGGATAATTGTCGCCAAAACTTTCTGTACTTAAATTGATACAGGAAACTAGCAGTTTTGAGAGAATAGAAGAGCATACGAAGCACAAGTCATCTAACAAATTTTGTCTAAGAGAAAATGCAACGTGTATTGATGTGAAAGCAATTTAATCAAAATCATCAATGATGAGAGTCATGTGACATTATGCAACAGAAGCAATTCTTCCTGATCTACACACATCTAGTCTAGAGAAGTCTGATTATTGATGATGTTCATTAAAAAGTGCTTACCAAATTAGCTGGTAGTTAACATGACTCGACCAGTAAGCACAGAAGCTTACACAATACCTGGCTCACATGCAAGATTAACTTATCTAGAAGAAAATTGCAAGCAAGGGCAAAAGAGAAAGAAATATTATCCAATAACAAGAAGAAAAACAACACTAGAAAAATGATAGAAATCAAATTTATGAAATGGCTAATTCATCCTTAAACAATGGGAATTATAGTATGTCTTTGACTCATGCCATTTGAAAAACTAGCGGACAGCAACAAATTGAGTTATTAGCCTCGAAAGGAACTTTAAAATGATGAGAACTTACTCTCAGATCCTCAGTAACAGCCTTCAATTGCTCGTTCTCATTCATCAACTTCGCAATTTCATCAGCTTTAGCCTGAGGAAAAACAATGGCATGTCATCTTGTTGAGTGTTCATCATTTTATAAACAAGAACTGAAAATCAGGGGTCTAACACACCACCTGAATTTTTTTTCAAGTATGTGGCATAATAGGAAGTTTGGATATTGAGAAGTTCATACATAATGGGAGAAATTAGTTCCAATCACCCAAAATCATTAATATATTTATTAGCTTTGGAATTATTTTCCTGCATAATAATAAAGGGATAATTGCAATTGAACGTATGAAGCTACACGGTTCTAAGCTTCCCTCTAAGCCTCATCTTAGGCGTATACCAACATCCTTGTCAATGGATTCCACAAGTTCAGAAAGGATCCACGGACTACAGAAAAAATATCCATATGTTCAGACATTTGAGACCTCAAGAAGGTAAACTATGTCATTTGACAAGTACAAGAAAATATCAATGGAATGTGTCGATGACACACACAAAAGGTTCAAATCAAGACCTTTTTAATTGAAGCTACTTTTAGTCAAAATCAACTCATTGAAGCAAGTTTTATCCATGACCTCACAAGTTGGGAGAAATAGTTGAAGATGAGTGGGATTCAGCTAATCTTAGGTAATACAACGTGAATTATTGGACTCGCCTACTTTAGGTGCATACAACAAAAGATTCATATTCTCAAGTAACGTCAGTAGATTAAGAAACTTGATATTGCCCTGCTGGGTTCAACATTTTATCCTGTGTTTTCGCTGATGCTGAGGAGCAGGTGAATAAATTTCCATTAAAATAGCATATGGACATACCTGAGCTTGTCTAGCAGCTCCTTGTAATGCAGTTTCCATCATTTTCATTTCCTTTTTCAGCTTCTCCAGTTCAACCACTGAATTGGTAACATCTGAAGAGTTGCTTCCGGAGCTCAACCGTTCTTTCACACCAGTCTCATGATCATTTCCTCGCTGGGTAGCCTCAACAGGTCTACTAACCAACTCATTTTCAGGCATAATCGTATCAGATAGCCTCTTCAGACCTTCATCTGTGTGCTGGTCACCAAGAAAGCTCCTGTTAGAATGCTCTTCAGAACTTTCACCTTCACTGGCAGTTACAGAATCTGAAACAGAAGGTCTTCCACTATCTGCTCGGTCACTTGATACATCCCGTGATTCAGCTGAAGGAGATTCCACGGTGACTTCTTTCTTCTGTTCCCTGTCTGCAGGGTAATTTGATGCATCCTGTGATTGAACAGGAGGAGATTCCTCAGTGACTTCTTTCTTCTGTTCCCCATCATTACCGGTATTTTCCTGTGAATCAACAAGCAGCGGGATACCAACTTCAGTTTGAGATAAAGCATTTGATGATTGGGAAGCAACCAACTCGAGGTTTTCAGATGATTCTCGCTCTGGAATATTCTTTTGGAGGATTCCTGGAGATGTTTCCTGATCATGCTCATTGACCTTCGATGCTTCTGCCAGTGAATTAATTTCAGCTTTTCTTTCATCTGGTCCAGTAACACTTCTTTGTTCCTCCCGATCAAAACTTGTTTCCATAGCAGAGTCCAGTTTGACATCAACAGCTCTTGCCTCCTCAGTTTCTTCTTCAGCAGATATCATTTGATTTGGTTTCGCATCAACATCCTTTGCTTCTTCAATAGGTTCTTGAACCGATTTAGTTTCTTCAATAATGTCCCTTGTTTCTTCTTTTGGTTCTTTAGGAACCACATCACGTCGAGTTGTAGTCTCAGCTGAATCCTCACCTACTTCCCTTGTGGGCAAAGTGGGCTTTGACGACTCAGCTTTCTCTACAGATTCTTCAGCAGTATCCTCACTTTTTTGCCCCATAAAAGACATGACAGGATCAAATAAGGCCCTCCTATCCGTGGTTGAAGGCCATAATCCTGAAGCTGGTGTGCAATCGAAGCATTGCCCACAAGAAAATAGAGAAGCATTGAAATAAATCAGTCAGCTCTGAAATTTGACTTTCCTAAGAAATGCATCAACCTAATATACTTAAGTAGGCTTAAATGAATGCATGGAACGTGGCAAGACAAGCAGCAAAGAAATTCAACATTTGGTTAACATTTTTGGAGGACATTCAAATCAGTTTATGAAGGTGTTGGAACACACACACAAATATACATGAATACATATACGTGTGTGTACATGCGCAAGTGTCTGCGTGTTTTTTTTTTTGACAATGTGCAAGTGTCTGAGTGTGTAAGTAACTAACAGATGCCATCAGTTTATGCCATACATATACTTGGAACCTTCTAACATCAAAGGTAGAAAGTGTCGCTCCATTCCCAAGCTATTGCACTCTCCGCCATGCAAGAGATGTCTATGACTCTATAGGGTCGTTTGGTAAGATGCATTAGAAAAAACAATGCATGCAATTAGCTTAATGTATTATTAATACCTTATTTGGTACACTTTTTCAACTTATGTATAACTAATGAATTAATTATACACTCTATTTGGTATTATGCTATGCATAACTAATACATGGGAAACCATTGTATTAGCAATGCAAGGGATTCTAATGTATGCATTAGCATGGGTAAAGACACAATTGCCCCTCCAAACCTTTTCGACATCCTTTCCATTGTGTTTGTGCAGGATATTTTTGTAAGTAAATAATTTATTTTAGAACTATGCAATGCATGTTATTTTTATAACACCAAACCAAACACTGCATAAGAAATAATCTCAACATAACTAATATCAACATTACTAATGGCAGCATTACTAATACACCCTATTCAAAATTGTTCTTATACAATCTACCAAATAACCCCTATGTGATAACCAATGTCTTCCAAAGTTTCTCTATGTATTAATAGGTTTGTCACAACTTTTTGAGGACATCCACAATTCCTAAACTGTGGAGCTCAATTCAATCTTTAATACAGTATTGAGATTTCACATCACCACTTTATTATTGAGATCACCCCAGACAACTAATGGCCTGATACTTCCATATTGTCCCCATATATAATCTCATTCGCTCATATCTGAATTTCTTGTTGTTGGAGCTCCGAGAGGCCAATAATTACCTCTTATCTTAGTCTTGCAATCCAAGATCTATGGTTGGCACCCAAACCTACTCTAACATGACGTTGTTACTCTCACATCAGAGCTTACTCCTAATTAGTGCTGGCAAAATGAACCCATTTGTCACCAACCAGCCCTTATTTGAATGGGTTGGGTGAGTGATACTAAAAATGGGTAAATATGAACCTATTTTAAAACAGTATAAAAATGAGTCAGTTATGGTTAATTAGCGGGTCAAATATGGGTTGAAAGCATTGGACCAACTTTACACTGAACCATTCACATATTCGGATATTGCAAGACTTGAACTGTGTAATCTCACCATCATTTATTAATCAGTGTTTCTAGCAGACATGAGATCTGTTAGGAGTTAAAGACTACTGATTCCCAAACACGCAGGCAATAAGAAGTTCAAACATACTAAAATATGCATTTCATTCTTGGCCTTACCAGATTCAACTTTCACAAGGGCAGTAACCAAATACTAAGGGCAGTATTAGAAAAGTCATAATACGTCTGAGAGATCTCAGGCAGCTTCTAAATCATCAAGCACGCCATTGTACACAGACCTTAGGTAACGTATACAAGAATGCTATAGAGGCAATAAGTACTATGAAATTCTTTCCAGGATCTATGATTTGCTTGAGGTTACACTTACATTAGGACCAGGTATTCGCCAAGTAAATTTAAACAAACTCTAGTTTTAAAGAATCCTAATTTTCATAAATAGAGTGGAATAAATATGCATCTGTATCCAGTGGGAGATGGCACGTATCTCGTGGAATTAGTCGAGGTACCAAAGCTGGTCCAGACATGCTGAACCCAACTAATGTTGAGGATTAACATAAACGTATGAGATAGAATTTCGAGAAAGTATAACGATCTAATAGATACCTTCATTGCTACTAGACTCAGATTTCTCCTCGAGACCAAGTGCTGTGTCGAAATTCTTTTCGATGTTTTTGACACTCTCACTGAGCTTATTCACGGCACCGGCAAGATCCAAGTTCGCCAAATCAAGTTTCCCACCAAACCACGCCATCTTTTTTACTCGATCCAAAGTTCAAATCACATGGCAAGCTCCTTCATCCTATCAAACGAATCATACATTGTCAAAATCCTATGAATTCCAATTTCAATAAACAACATCCATATAGCAGCAATTTGTTCCCAAAACCAAAAAAAACAAAAAAATGTTTTTGTGTCAATCAGATCCCATCATTCAATAATTGCCGATTCAGAAAGTTACAAAAAAATATTGAAAATTGGATTGATCGAAGTTTGAAAATACCACACCTTGGAAGCGGAGCAATAAAAAGAAAAGATTTGGGAAGGGCGAAAGAGAAATCGATCTGCAGGAACGGTGAACTTCAGCGTCCACCGTCACCGTCTTTCTTCTTTCCTTTTTTCCGTTTTTTCGTAAACGTTAACGGCGTATAAATTAGAACTCTTGACTTGCGATATCTCTTCACCGTTAAATAATGTACGTAACTTTTTGTATTCGTACATGGTTATTTTTTGTGATGATTAATCAACTATTACTAGATTAGACCATAAAAATAGTTTTTCTTTTAAAAAAAAATAATTATATATTGAATTGACTTTTTTATTAATTTAAGAAGATGATTTTTTACGCTTCAACATTTTAAATTGATTTATCCAAACATAACTTCAATTCTCAAATATTATTTTACAACTTCAAAATTCCTTCTTTTTTTAAAAAATTCAATCAAATTTACATCTAAACGTGTCTAAATTTTGCTTTGATAAAAAAAAAATGATCAACGCAAGATCTAGTTTTAGTATAGCAATAATAAATAGACATTATTTCTAAGTTCAAACGAAATAGTATCGTGTATATGCATCATTTGTGCTCACTTTATTTATGTTAATTAAGAAATGAAAAATACATTGTCGTATACAATTGTTATTACTTAAAATAATACTTCATTAAGAGCTTCATACATATTTGTGTTGTGTTACGCGTATTACCCATCCATTTGAGTGAAACAACTTCCATTTGTCAATTCATTGTTTATTTTATCATCCTTGTTCATGATTGATATAAATTCACATGTAGAAAAAGAAAATATTGCAAATGCATGCGAACATACATCAATCCTAAAATATAGAATATCCAACACCTAAATGTAATTTTGAATTCCTATTTTTAACTACTACTTTTTGCATCTTGTCTTGAGGGTACCAATAACTCAATGTCATTGCACGGAAATATGATGCGCTCACTTTATTTATGTTAATTAAGAATGAAAAATACATTGTCATATACAATTGTTATTAGAAAAATTATTTGGATGGATACCTTTTAATAAATAATTACTGATTTTAGCGATACTTTTTATTTATTACCGTTTATAGCAATACATAGCAATATTATGTTAAATTTGCAATATGTATTAAAAGTGAATTATGTATGCAATATATATGTATTATAACTGTTTTTTTTAAATATATTATGCTTGTTTGGTAAGAAATTGACACATTGTATTATAAGTGTATTAAAATGTGTGATAAATGTATTATCCATCAATAAAACTTGTATTATATGTGAATAATAAATTGTTCTTTGTAATACGTATTAAAATTGTATTATAAATGTATTAAAAGTGATCAAGTGAAAAAAATGATATTACTATAAATGGTAAATATTTTTTTATTATAGTATATTTCTGTAAGTTTTCCATTGTTATTACTTAAAATAATACTTGATTAAGAGCTTCATATATATGTGTGTTGCGTTAGAAGTATTACCCACCCATTTGAGTGAAACAATTTCCATTTGCCAACCCACTGTTTATATTACCATCCTTGTTTATGATTGATATAAATCCACATGCATAAAAAAAAAAATTATTAAAAGTTGCATGTGAAAATACACCAATCCTCAAATATAGGATATCCAACACCTAAATGTATTTTTGATGTACTTTCGATTTTTAACTACTACTTTTTGCAACTTGTCTTGAGGGTACCAATAACTCAATGTCACTGCACGAAAATATGATGCGCTCACTTTATTTATGTTAATTAAGAATGAAAAATACATTGTCATATACAATTTTTATTACTTAAAATAATACTTGGTTAAGAGCTTCATACATATTTGTGTTGTGTTACAAGTATTACCCCGGAAAAGAAAATATTGCAAGTTGCATGTGAAAATACACCAATCCTAAAATATAGGCAATCCAACACCTAAATGTAATTTTGAAGTACTTTTGATTTTTAACTACTACATTTTGCAACTTGTCTTGAGGGTACCCAATAACTCAATGTCACTACACGAAAATATGTAACACTGACACCTATATTTATATAATATTAAAAAACCAAATTAAACTAGAACTGAAAAAACATATTTCAATATGAACTAGGATAAACAAAAGCTAACTAGACAGGAATTAAATAAATAACAAATATCAAATCATAAACAAATTAGGATTCCCACTTTTGGTTTATATACGTGAACTCAAACTTGCTAAAGAGTTTTTGTTGGATCAGAATGACTATGGCAGACAGTACAAAACCAAAGGAAATTGAGAGAGGGGTGGTGTAACGACCCGAAACCGTCATTATTTAGGAAAAGCAAAATCCAGGAAAAATTTGGGCCCTTGTCCCGCCATAGCGGGTCAGATGCCGCTAGGACGGCGGCGCCAGGGCGGGGTAAGCTGGCGCCAGAGCGGGATAGGCGAGGCAGAACGTAAATTGCGAGAAATCTTATTTTCTCCATCTTTCTAAAATACCTAAATAAGTCGTAAAACACCCTATAAACCTCAGAAAAGCTGCTCTAAGCTTGGGAAGAAGGGAGAGAGATTTCTAGCGTGAGGATGGTGATATCTTGCGGATTCTTGGCCAAAATCACCGTCACGAAGCCCGGAAAACAGGAATCGAAGTCAATAACTCCGTGCAGCTGCTTGGCGCCCAGGTAAGCTAGGTTTTATGAATTGAGTAGTTTAAATCTGTGCTTACTACGTAATGTATGTAAATCAATGGTAGGGTTTATGTGTAGACCTTCGTGCACCGAGTGAATTCCATGGGCAATTTCTAGAAATCAAGCAATTGGGTTTATGTCTTGAGAAGAGGAATTGATGACTTGTTAGGGATTCTAGAATTGCTATCTCGGATAGAATTGTTTCAAGAATAAGGATATGAAATCATAAATGGAACTAGAATTATGAATGTATACTAGATCATAAATTAGAGTGATTGAATTTAGGATTTATGATGAATTGTGATTAAACCCTAGAAAGAGGCCTTAGATGATGAACTAGTGCTAAGTATGGTCAAACTAATGCATATATGATAGGGATTGATGAGTATTCTTAGGTGATGGTTGGAATTCTATGATTGTGTGATGTATGTTTGTTCTTGCTTCATTATGATACATGTATGTATATGAATGATACATTGTTGATCACACTTGTTATACATGAGATGAACGAATTATGATTTTCATGAATTCATAAATTAAATGTATGATCTTGAGGATGCACTTGTGGTTGTGATTGTGGTGTGTTGAATGGATTGGTTGCCGCGTTCCGGCATAACTAACTTGGATCGGTTGCCACGTTCCAGCATAACTAACTTGGATCGGTTGCCATGTTCCGGCATAACTAACTTGGATCGGTTGCCACGTTTCGGCATAACTATGAGATCGGTTGCTACATTCCGGCATAACTAACTGGAATCGGTTACGACGTTCCGACATATTAACTGTTTGGGTTCCATGAGAGGACCAATGATGTGGTATAATTGTGTGACCTGAGAAACGTAAGGTTGTTTGTAATTGTTGTTGATGTTATATATGCTCGATATACGCTTGTGAGTATATGGTTGTATTGACTTATAATGTTGCACTTAATGGGTATATGCTGTGACGAGAAAGTAAGGGTATGAATCGAGCGGTTAGTTGGAATGTATGTAGTCGTATTTGGGAATGTTTTTCTACGTGTTAGAATGGTTAGGCTATGATCAAGTACCTAGTAAGTAGATTGATTGGAAGATGGTTAATAGTTAGAGTGCTAGTGTAATTTGGAGGTATTTTTAAGAGAGGGTAAAGGTGAAGAAGCGAGTGGTTTAATTCATGATCTTACTAGTTGGTTTCTTATATTATGCGGTGGGCGTTAGGTTGACCGATGATGCCTACCAATACGTGTGTTTGTACTGATACTACTCTTGCTATGTCTTTTGACATAGTCTGGATGCAGGTTGGTGATGTTTCATTAGGTGAAGACGAAGAAATTCTCCAGCAGCTTCTATTCTTCCTTCCGCATGGTGGGAGTCGTGTCTGTTATTTATCTTGTCCAGTTGTACTCTTAGTAGGCTCTTGTACCTGTTTAGACTAGATCCTTGGGAGTCGTTAAATTACTTTACAAGTTTTAACTAAAAGTGTGTCTAAGGATATTATTTTTTTTAATCATATTATTATATTTTTCTCTATTTTCTTTAAATTTTCCGCATGTTTAACTATTGGGATATGAGGGTTCTCCTACTTAAGTGTTAGAGTGGGTGTCCGCACGGCCCGGTGGGTTGGGTCGTGATAGGTGGTGAAAGCACTCTACTTCCAGTTGGCAAAAGGCATATTAACAAATTATAGATGTAAGAAGTGGTATATGAGGGGAAAAAATGTTGCTCATTTCTGAAGATATCATTTCATCTGTAAAATGATTCAGCATTTTGGTAATGCTTGGATACAGAAGTACAACATGAATTGTATCATCCTATTATTTTCAGATCACTGCCCTAAGATATCTGATATTGATTTATTGATCCCTTGAAACAATTCTTGCCTGTGGAAAAATAAAGAACATGTCAGGTGGAGCGCAATGATATCAACTATGACTGAAGTGAAGCAGACAATTCAATGTGTATGGTTGGACCAACAATACAAACATTTGCATGAAGAATTTGTAGAAGCTTGAAAACAAAATGTGGACATACGAATAACGCAAGTTAGTGGTATTTTTCACTTTATTATATGTGCAAAACAGATATAACAGCTAACAGACGCGAAGCAGAGGGCGGGAGGGGGTAAGATTGGAGACACTAGCTAAGAGAAGGCAACCTTTGACAGAGTTTTTACCTGTTGGGCTTGAATAAGAGGTATCTGTATACGAACCACTGCAAAAGAGAAAGAACAGGAAATGCGTTAAGTTAATGATTGCCGAGGATATCAGAATAAAAACATATTACACTCACTATTTGACACCTGAAACAATAAAGGAGACAGAAATCTTTCTATTGTTCCTCAATAAATACAGGAGGAAATAAGTGTGCTTCAATACTTACAGAAGAAAACAATATCCCGATGAATTCAAACACACCTGGAATGAGAGGCAGGCTGTCGATTGCCTATTCAAAACTTAAAAAACATCAGTACGTACATTCACAATTCTTAAAAACAAAAATCTTTGAATCTCTCAACAGTATAATTTAAAGCAACACTACACCCTTGTCGCGAATACACTGGAAAGAATAACGGTCATTATGGGCCTACAAATGATGTAAGACTACTAGTATGAGGTCATATGTCGTACTAGTAGTATTTCCAGCAGGGGTTATTGGAGCTCAATATGTTCTTGGATAGGTATTGTCAACTGATATGGTCATAAAGATATTGTCAACCACCAAAGAGGCCATATTGTAGACTTCTCAATGTGGTATGGACATATAATAACTCCAGCATCTATGTATAATAAAGCAACAAAAATTACCGCGACAAAATTCAAAGAAGCCCAGAAACCAACAATAGCAGCAATTCCCAACCCAATTACAGCAATCCGGTCTTCAGGGTTGTCCCACTGTTTCAACAATCAAACAAGATGCAATTCAACCAATCTAATCACAAAAAGTAAGGTCAGAAGATCTATGTTGCTTTACAGTGTCAATGTCCATACTTTTTTTTTTCTAGGGGGAGGTGGGTGAAGGCCAAAGAGGAGCGTAGCATGGAATCTTTGCCCTTGTACAATCAACAGAAAATGCAACAATGCAAAAGTGCAAACAATGAATGAAACAGACTGAAGATTAATCGACAACTCCATTTGGTGTCTTTTGCCAAGAAAAATGAGCAGTGGGTTAATTCTGTTTCTCGTATGAGTGTCACTACAATGAACTCTTGGAATCAAGATATGAGCGCCGAAAAGGGAAAGAAGGGGAACTCACAACATTCTTTACTGATTTAACTACACTTGGGGAGGATAAGGATTCAGAACTTTCACTGGTAGCCTTTGCTGTGATGGCCAGGTGACCTTGTCTTTCTACAGAAACAGTAACAATTAGAAGATATCTGTAAAATATCAGTACTCCTTATTATATATGATGAAAGCATGAAAACAAACCAAGGAGGAGACGAGACATAAATTGAGCAGGAGAAATTTCATAACTGTCAAGATGATTTATTAGAATCCAGAATCTGAATATGACTTGGCAACTTCAATAAGCTTTCAAAGTCAATTTTGCCTGGTTTAGCAGTATCAATTGTTCTGTAACCGCATATCAAATGAACCGTCGTGATTGTTCTATTTACAGGTTCATTCACCTCCATTCCATAGTAGCCAAAAGTCAATAACAAATTCAGGATAGCCTCGCTCACAGGCTCATTTACTTCTATCTATAGTAAATACGGAATGGCAATATTTCTTTTGCTAGTAAATGATTTATGTTCATTGAGTATCTCTAACTCTTCTTGTTAAGTCTTCTCTATGGACTAAACACACTACACAAACGAGAAACATCCATACTAGTCTTTAAACTATCTAGTGAAATGTAGCAAAAACAACAGGTGATTTATTGCCAACTGTCCAAACCTTGATGGATAGAGTTATCTAGTAATTGTGTAAGTGGCAGGTATTCCGTGGATTTAATCGAGGCCCAGACACTACAGTTATTTTAAAAAAAGAACTAGTGAAAAGTAGCATCATCCATGTTACAATCCCGGGTTTTACTACTAATCAAATTTCACCTATCAAATTGCAACACAATAACTCAAAATTATACTTCAATACGACTAATTGCAGAATGAAACTGTAATTGGGGATGTTGAAGAAGAAACTTACTGGTGGGTACGAAAAGAGTAGATGTGTGAACAGTGCCGAAAAGGGTTTGTCTACCAGTGATGGCGGGCGGAGGAGGATGCAGCTTAGCTACTACTATTGAAGCCATCTGAGAATTTCAACTTTGTGTTTTGTCAAATGGAAACAACAATTAAGGAGAATCTACGAAGAAGTTGAAGCTATTCGAAGCAGATTGGGCAGTGAAGAACACGCAGCCACATACGCCACAACAATAATAAGAGCAAAACCCGAATGTGAGAATCAGAAGGCCGGCTCTGCTTCACAAAACTTAACCCGTCAGAATTATACGGGTATGAGTAACTTACAGACTAATTATGACAAATTAGTTATACTAGTTAGTATTTACGTAAAGTCAATTCCCTAAATGGTCACCCAAGTTGAGGGAATTGCCTTGAAATATCATTTATGTTTCATTTAGAACCAAAATATCACTCAACTATCACTATTTTCCTCCAAATATACTTGACACTTCAAAAGCCTCACTCTCTCCTAATTGGCATGACATGTCATTAAGAATTTTTTTAAAATAATAGACTAATTTAATTCATCAAACTCATTTAACTAAAATAATGATTGTATTATTTTTTTTAAAAGAATATTAGTTTATTAAGAATAAATTTTCATACTTAAGAATCTTTTATCATAATTAAACTTTTTTATTTTTTTATGTTATGAAGAATAGGTTTTTACAACGTACTATAA
>JAJOON010012723.1:0-16277 GCA_029582645.1 Solanum megistacrolobum | reverse complement strand
CATTTCTTTTTTTTTTTTTTTTTTTTTGCTTGTGTTAGAATGGAAAGAAAATGTGAAGAAATAAAGAGAATATTATGATGACAACAGAGAAGAGTGGTTATGAGGCGACGGAACAAAAATGCGGACGAATTGAAACCGCTTGCCTGATCGATAGGGACAAAGGCCCACGTGGCCACCGTCAAAAAGCTTTGAGAAATAAGTTATTCTATGAAGGAAAAAAAAAGATAAATATACCTCCGAACTATGTACATATCCTCTGTCATACTTTTGGACATTGGTGTCCCTGCCGTCACTCTTTATACTAGCAGACATACACGTGACATAATCTTATCGATCGACGCGACATTTATTAAATATCTAATCAACGGATAAGATTGTGCCACATATCCGTATTTAGTCTTCCGTTAGAGGGAAGGACATATATGCTCTAGTTTTTGGATGGCAGGGACACCAATGTCTCAAAAGTATGACTGAAGGTATTTACATACCATTTACGATAATTTGAGGGTATATTTATCTTTTTTATTCCTTCTATGAATGACGGAGGAATTAGACAGGTTACACTACTACAACTTACAAGCATTAATAATTGTTGCATGGCTCAAACTCTTGATCTATAGTTCTCACATACACTTTACCATGTCTCATCCAACATTTGAAGCAAAAGTAATTTTAGCTCTTAATTTGTTTATTCATCTTATTAACATTATTATTATGCTTATGTGGTGGTGTTTTTTCAAATAGTTTTAAATTTTAAATAATAACTGATGATGGATATAAATTTTGTTTAAAAATTGATGTCTATTTTCTTTAAAAAAAAAAAAACTAAAAAGGTACATCTAAACAGACATCTATGAGGCTGCTTCTCTCTTGACCACATGTTTGGATTCCGAGCCCCAAGTATCTTTGAAAATGAATACAGATGAAAGAGAGACATTCTTCTAAATTTCTTTTGGTGTAAATGAGAATTACAGTTACATGTAAGCTTGCTTAGTAGCAAATACCTAAGAAATGTGACCAGAAGGCCCAGAATAAACAAGTTAGAAACATGCTGAATAAGTAAACTTTTGCACCTATTCTTAAAGTAATGTCAAGAATCATATTACATTCAGAAATTATGTCTTTATTCAACTATATTATGCCTCCCTCCCAGTTTAAATCAATATAGACCCCCCTCCTCCTACCTTTAATTTACCTACTGCTACAAGACACTGGCCGGCAAACGATTTCACGACTGGGATAACAAATTGAAGTTTACTTCCATGGTGGTGGATGATGTTTGAAAGGGGAAGGTTCCCAGCCACCATCTGGTTCTTTGCGTTTCTCACCGATACTCAAACTGGTTGAGGGTTGCATGTTCATCCTGAAGTGTTCATCCATCGTTCTAGCTTGTCCTTGATCAAAAAGCTGCCTCAGACCTCTGGTGTCTTTATTTCCACGATCAAGTACTAAGCCAGTGTCGAGATCCAGACCACTTCGTGATGGCCAAACTCCGTTGGGAACAGGTGCACTTCCCATGTTTAAAATGAATGATTGTTGGGAGAAAGATGGTGGTATTGCTGAAGCAGATCCGCCAATTTGAGGTACAACAGGAGCCCCCCTGGAATCCACCATGTAAGGAATATGACCACTGGGTCCGTACATTGATGAGGAGAAAGCCATGGGAGGAACTGGAGCAATGCCACTGTAACCGAAAGCAGGAAGAGGGGTATATTGAAATGGAGATCCCATTCCTAAAACTCCTCCACCTCTTGCAACATTATGCTCAACAGTGTTTTCCGCTACCCTACCATTTGGAAAAGGAAAAGACTGAGCAGCATAATCTTTACGGTTGACCTCTACCTTCACGCCCATGATGGACACAACAGTATCACCTGATTTTATTCCACCAGATGCATTGGAATTCTGAGGTGGTTTCTTGAAGTTGTTCAGATTTGAGAAATCATTGAGAAAAGATGACTGGTCATTTAGATCAAAGTTCCTTAATGAAGGCTGCTTTGATGATGATGATGATGAAGGTGACTGGCTCGGATGACCATTCCTTAGAGACAAGAGTGATCCCTCCATCCGCCAATCAGATGGTGCCTCACCCTCCTCACTTGCACAGTTAAGATCCCACTCTAACATTTCTGATTTTCTTGGACTGGCTTCACGAGAAGATTTCCCTAGAGGAAGAGCAGATGATAGTGAAACTTTCTTTTCAGGAAAAAGGTCTGCAACCCTATCATCTCCACCTTCAGATACATTCAGATCAATATCATGGAAACATTGCATTTGCTTTGAGCTGCTGGCATTCCCGCCAGAGGAAACAGCCTTCTCACCTCCAGGAATCCGGCGAGGTGATGCAGGCCGAAAAGCACTTGTTGCAGCGGATCCTTTCCATCCAAGAGTTCCTTCAAACTGTAAGGGAGTAGCAGGTACTCCAGAGGCAGCTGCAGCCCTTGAAGCAGAAACAACAGAGACAGAACTGGAGATTGGATTTCCTGGGCTATCTATCTCATCTGAACAAACCTCTAGATTCAGATCAAAAGTGCACAGAACTTTGTCGACGTTGGTTTCAAGATCCAAAGTGGCATCAACAACCTGAGAAGATTCCACCTTCACAGTTCCATTGATTGGTCTAGCTTCTGAGTTTGCAAGTGAAGCTTCAGTCGAAGGAGCCATTCCTCTTGATACTTCCTTGTTAGAGCACTCGAACCTTTTTTGGCGTTGTTTTGCACTACTAGAATCTGGGCTACCAGGCTCATGAACTTTACTCTCCTCTATTTTCTCGGAAGAACTGCAACTCTGAACTTCCCTCTCCACTTCTATTGCAACTTGTCTAGCTAATTCTAAAGGATCCATGATGCCATAGTCAAAATCAATATCACTTTTCTTGCCAAACACACCATGGTCTCTACCTCCTTTTCCTGCTTCTTGAAATTCACTTTCATTTTCCATATCATCCTCACTGTTGTCACTAGTGTGTTTGTCCTCACTGTTCTCGCTAGTGTGTTTGTCAGCCTGATCAACAACAGAATCTACGGGATGTTCCAGATTATGCTTGTCGGAGTCCTGCAATATGTCATTGTTGCACTTTCTGTTTTCTGTAGCTTCAAGCACTATCTTGCTGCTGCCATGATTTTCAGGTCTGCTATCATCCACCGGTGTCTTTCCCTTGGGAACAGCCACTGAAACATCACCAAAAGTAGAATTTCCGCTACAACTCTTTTCGTTGTAGACATCAGTTTGTTTTTGTAAATCTGATCCAGCAATAGCATCCAAAGCTTCTCTGATATCAGTAACTAAAGAAATAGTTCTGTCTTCCAATGATTTAGACACTGCGGAGTTGAATTTCTCAGAACTTCCGACTTCTTTAATGTGACTTAAGTGATTAATTGAATCTGAAACAGGAACGTCTGTCTGTTCATCAGCAGGACCAGGTCTCAATACTATAGAAGTGCACGTATTTGACGTATCAATAGCATTGGTGGCACACTCTGCCTGATGTGTCGGGTGTTCAACCTTGTGACCTTCAGTAACCGAATTTGACAAAGAAGAGCCTGGAAACGCATCCTTCATGTGTGTATGCTCTAAATTTTGGTCGGATGTTGCGGTATCTCCAACCCTAGATTGATGGATATCAGACCTTGAAGACAGTATCTTACTATTGCCAACATGTTCCTTGGTCTTTTCTTCTCCAGAACCTCCTTCCACAGACGACGGTTCAGACAGCCCATTTTCCCCAACAAGATTCGCAGCATCTCTTGTTTTATCATCAATAGATGCTTGTACTTTTTCAATACCCACTGAAACCATACAGTCGTCTTTCCCTTTATTCCAACTATCAAATAATGTTTTAGCCCTCTCTTGCACCTTAGAATTATTGTGGCCAAGGAGGCTCTTCACAGTCAGCCAGATTCCAGAAGATACAGACTTCTTATCATCTACATGCAGCCTTTCAACAGCTCGCAGTAAAAGATCAATCAAATGACTAATTGATTCATCTACAAAGTACTCACCTGTCTCATTTCCAAATCTTAGAGCATCCCGTAACCAACTCTGAATAAAGCTGAGTCCATCTAGCTGGATAAAGAGTTCAAGACACTCTTTATTCTCAGTTGCAGCTATCGTGCTTGCAACAGCAGACCACTGCTTTGTTGTTTCACCAGCATTCTTGACATCACACTCTCTTTCCTTCTGCATTATGGAGACTAGCTCCTGGACTCGATAAGGAGTAGTGAGCCCATTACTCATCTCAGTCAAGGTAAAGAAGTCCTCGAGTTTCATAATGTAATAGCAACTCACAAATCAGGACTTCCAAGATGTAAAGTGATTATTGTAACATCTACCCTTTGCATGATATCTGAAAAAGATAAAGAAAAGGAATATCCAGCAACCTCCACCTGCAAAAAAAACATTGAAAATTGATCCAAAATATTAGTTCAATAGATCTAATAGACACGAAGATTTGTTAACATGACCTTCTACTCAAGAGCTAACTAGTTGTTTAAACATCATTGGGAGATACAAAGGAATGTTAATTCTTAACGTTGCATCAATTCTGATTTTATTAAACAAAAAAACATTCAAATAAAGCAAACAGAAGGCATGAATGGTCGAATGTTCACAAAGGCACGCTTAAGCCCTAAAGCGAGACACAAAACATGTTGAACACTTCGCCTTGCTTTATGGGCGCTTCAATGTTGCCATTAAGGCTCTAAGACATACTTTTCCTTGCCAATGAGAGTAATCCTGAAGATCTGATACTAAACAATTGATATTTCTGTTTATCATTATTCTTTTTCAATTTCTTTGTCCATATATTTGTTATTCAAGCTAATGCTTATTAATCTTGGACTACACAGATAATTTGAATTTTTTCCCCAATTGCACCGTTTTCCATTAAAGTCAACGCTTTATTTGCGTTTTGCGCTTAAAACCCCAAAGCAGCTTAGAGTTTTTTTTTTTACACTCTTTGCTTTTGATAACACTGCAATAGTCCTACAAGGTGGCAACACTAATTTATGCCTCAAGAGCTCCTGCATCACCAAACAGATAAGACACTGTTGTAAATAGTAAATCCGACTATTTCATTTTATTCCCTACAATTAACATCGCATCAATTACATGAACCTTGGACCTGACTCAACCAACAAAAAACAATATCATAAAGTGATAGTTACCCAAGACCATATAAAGTGACAACTCATTCCCTCAATACCCAGGCCTCGCTATACAACAAAACAAGGAGAGGTGAGGATCCTCTTTATATGGTTTGAAGCAACCCTCACCTCCTCATGAGCTACCTTTTGGAATTAAGTAAGGCCCAACGTCCATTCTTTTCACATGTTATAAGAGCAGGTATGTTCGGGGTTCAAATTTCACCACCACGCAAAAAAAATTATTTCCACGTATTTGACCCATGAAAAAAGAATAAGGCTCACATGTAAATAAGCATGCTGAGACATAGCATAATTCAATAATTAAGTGTGGTCTCTTTGCACTTCCAGTTGAGATGGCCACACACTCCGACACATTGGAAAAGATATTTCTTCAAAAACTATAGACCAATGATATGTGATCATCAACTAAAACAACATTATCACCTTGGTAAGTTTTTTTTTTTGACAGTGTTAATAAGAATTGGCTTTTCTATATATATATACAACAAAAACAGACCTAGTGAAATACCAAATAGGACCCCAGGAGGGTGAGGTGTACGCCAAACCTTATCCCAACCTCATGGAGGTAGAGAGGTTGTTTCTGAAAGACCCTCAACTTAAGTATTGCATCCGCCCACTTGATACTCTATTATTATATTGTTAGCAACCAGCATCACAATATTTCTTTTTGTGATTCATTACTAATCCCCACATATGTAACAAGTTAATTTTGGCATATGCTATACAAGTCTAAGAGAAACGTGAACTAACACAATAAAGCTAAGAGGAAAACGACACATTCATTAATATATGCCAAAGAAAACTTTAGTTTTAGTACGTGACATACATTGTGCTACTCCCAACTCCCAATACAATATTCTTTCCCTTTTCATTTATTACGATTTCTCCTCCTTGTAAAGTTGAACGAAAATTGAATCTAGCCAGTTTAAATTATTTAACATTAATGTTATTACTATCGGAGATGGATTCAAAATTTAAATTTTATGGGTATATGTAATAACCTCAAGATAATATTCAATAATAACGGGATTCACAATCCATTATTTATATATACTTACTGAAGGTTCTGAACAAAAGTTACTGTGTTCACCTGAACCAGTATATGAAACTCTAGATCTGTCCCTCGTTATTACCTTTCTATATAATATATATAATAGAATTGCTCTATGTATGGAGATAGTTCTACTTTTCATACTATTTGATTTTTCTCAAAAAAATTGGTCTATGCATACTTTCCAACAATAGAATATCATAAAGTATTTATAAAAAAGGTAGAATATTTAACAGCATTGAAGAGATTATGTGAATAGTTAAATTTTTGAATTGGCTCATGCCTTTTAAAAAAAAATTGCATTGGCTCATGCTCTAATCACCAGTGTTGTCAAAGGCGCACTTAAGCCCTAAAGCGAGGCTCAAAACGTGTTGAGCGCTTCACCTTGCTTTATGTGTGCTTCAGTGCGTCATCAAGGTTCTAAGACATACTTTTCCTTGTCAATGAGCCTCTACTGAAGAGGTGACACTAAGCCATTGATATTTCACTTTATCATAAAAAAAAATTCAATTTCTTTGCTCATATATTTGTTATTCATGTTTATAATTTATTAGTCTTGGACTAAATATATATATTTGTATTTTTTTCTCCCTTTGCACTTTTTTTCATTAAAGCTCATGCTTTATTTACACTTTGCGCTTAAAGCCCCAGTGGATATTAGAGCTTTTCGCCTTTGATAACACTGCTAATAACTCCAGTCCCAGATAATTGAAGAAACCAAATTTTTGTATGGTTAATGCTCTAATAACTCTTGTCCTGACTTAGCTTAGCAAAACATAGTGAGCATGACAAGTAAGATCACTTTTTCCCTTTTCCTTTTTTTTTGGTTGAACCTAGCATGGAAAATGGTTCTTTCCCTATAATCTGGATAAGGGAAACAAAATTACAGATTTTTATGACTAAAATACCCTGAATTATCCAGCCAAGCTTATGTATTCCAAGTTCTGAATTGGGATATCTTTTTATTACTTGCTGGGTTGGAGCACCTTCAAACTTACCGCCACTACCTCAGACATCTTTCTATGACACCCTACCTGACATCATCATGAGTAAGACTCCCGATATAATAGTAAAAGAAATATACGTACATAGATCGACTCATCAAGTTTCATTAAAATAGGATTTGTGCTATCTATTGATAAGACTGAATCGGATCGACTCAACTGATATGATAGATAGGATGGCAGTTAGCGTTATATTTATTTAGGCCTCATCTCCATTTCATTATCTTCCGCTTTCCTTGTATAGTTTGGAAGACAAGACAGAAGACAATGAAATGACGAAAAATATTTAAGTTTATTTTTTTTGTAAGATAAATAATTATATTGACATTTGGGGAAACCCCATGTACAAACCGTATATACCAAAAATAAAAGGACCTACACCAAATTGTGGTTGTCACAAAAGAGACTCAATCCGTAAATAAAGTTATTATCATACTATTTCAAGAAAAATAAATAAAGTTATTATCATATGTTTATGCGGGATGGAACACCCTTAATACTTTTGGCACTTATTATCAATAGTTGACATTTTTTTCTTTGTGATTGTAACAATCAATTCAAGCAACGGAAAGAATCACAGTAGAGCACCCTGAGTGCAAAAGTATCCCCATGCTGCCCAACATTTGAATACATTTTCTCCACTGTCAATAGGTTCAGAAATTCGGTCTTTGCTAGAGAAATGTCTGTAGGAGTTAACTTAACATCTAAATTCAGGACTAACATGTAGGTATCCGTCAGGGCAGCCAGATCTTCAGCTTCTTGACAAACTTAAGATTGCTAAAAATGCATAGAAGCAAATTTGAACCTCCTGCTGCTAGGTTCAAAATGCTACTATTCTCCCGGCTACTTTTTGGCTAGTTAAGTCGGCAAAGAAAAACAGGCAAATATAGGATAGGTAAATGGTATTCCTTCTTCCTTTTCTCTCTCACATCCTTCCGCCGTTTTGAGCCTTGTCGAGAAGTTCATAAGATCAACTAGCCCTGTTCATATAACTTTCACTTTACTATTTTTTTGTTTGATAGCCAAGAAATTTTCACGGGCCAGTGGCGTACACTTCAAAGGTAATGGCTCCACCCCTCTACCCTTTTCCATTTAAACACTAGGCTTTTGTTTGTGGAAAGAATCGAACCCGTGATGTGCGTCTAACCCACACATCATGTGCCGTGTTCTTACCACTAGATAATTATGCAAATTAAAGAAAGACCAATTTACAATTTTGAATAGCTTGGCAATTGTAAAAGAATCTTGAGCTGTTGAGCATCCAACCCAAAACCTTAAGCAAAGGAGCAGACTAGCTCAAGACCTTTATAAGCCCATTGGAAGCCTTACACAATCCTCGGGGAACAGACAACTATATAACTCAACAGCAATCACAAAATTAGTATTATTTCCAAAAACAGAGAAAAAGCTAACACAAACAATAACAACACTTCAATCAAAATCACTCAGCTAAACAATATAAATCTTCACTATCCATTTCCCTCTATTTGAACCACTTCAATTCTAGAAAACAAACCTAAACCCTAAAACAGTCCAAGCTGAGCCAAACAAGATACAAAAACAAATCCCCCAAACCTCAAAATAAACCAACCAACACACAAAAACCAGACAAGAATTCATTTACCATAAGCCTAAAAATGCCTAAAAATTATACCTTTACACAAAAAAAAATCAAAATTACACAATAGATGCAATCAAGATTAACCCAATACTCCAAAATAATTGCATTAATTAAAAAGACTTCAAAAAGCAATAAACTTTACCTGAATACAGAAAAAAAAAACCCTAACTTTGTCTCCAATTTGAAACTTCAAAAGCTCAATTTTTTTGCTTCCTTTTCGCCGTAGATTTCGAATTCCACAAATTGGGTATCAGTAATTTTAGCTTCTGTTCACTATTTCTCTGATTTTTTTTCAAAAATCCCTGGTTTGTCTCTCGTAAGAACACAGAAAACAAGAAAGGACTAACCTTTCTTCTTCAGCTGTCCTTTTCTTTTTTTTGTTTCTATTTTTAAGTGTACCCTCTTTTTCTCTCTCTTTCTTTATCTTTCTTCTTTTTTAAAATAAAATAAGTAACATATTACTTCCTCCGTAACATATTTCAGATTTCGAGATTAAAACAAATCTATTTTAATCATAAATTTTTCATATATCTTTTAGATATTTTGGACTATCAATTATTGTATTTTATAATAATTTTTATGTAGTTTACAAATATATACATTTCGTTTCAAAAAAATTGAAGATGTGATGAGCAAATTTCCGGTCAAACTTAAATTGTTTGACTCTCAAAAAATAAAATGTGTCACATAAATTGGGACACAGAGAGTAACATATTGTTATAGTAAGTTAGAAAAGGTGTCACGTGAGGTGGATGATGTTGTTACTTCTTTAATTAGAGATTTCTTGAACGCTCTGATTGGCGAGAATCCGGATTATAATGGCTTAATATCGATAGCCTTTTTGATTTGTTCGTAAATTTTATTTAGATATACAAATTGTAATTTATGTCTGAATATATAATGAAGTGTTTTTGTGAGAAACGAACTAGTTATGCAAGATTATAATGTACTATCTTATTAGCTTCATATATTGATAACCTTTTAAACTTACGAGCAAAATTTACTTAGACACTTGAATTATGGTTTGTCTCTAATTGAGTATCTAATGATAAAATGATTCTATATATTGTAAAATTGTTGACTCAATTTGGATTTTCTTGTTCTAATGACGATTGTATAGATAGGTTAATCACTTAAAATATGTTACCTTCTTTAATTATACAAATTAGTTTCAATAAGTCATCAAACCTCAGACAAATTTCAGTTGGGGATGATGTGTATAATTAAACGAGATGACATATTTTAAATGATTAATTTATCTATGTAATAGACAATTGAGATTACGTGCAAGCGTTTTTTCAAGAATTTAAATTGAAAGGGCAAATAAGAACATTTATCATGTGTTCATTTGCTCGATTAGAACAAATCAGAATTCAAACATCTAGATGATATTTATTAAAAAAATTAAGGAGCTGATCATTGTATTAACACCTATATTATTTATTGAAAAAATTCTAAAATTTCATATAGTTTTATTTCATTACAGGTTTTTAGTATTCTTAATTTTAATTTATAACTATTAAAATTATGGAACTTATATTTGTTTTCTTGGTAGTTAAACTAAGTGAACCTTGTCTATAAGTCTATAACTACAATATGTACTTGAGCATTTAGATGGAAGAAAAAGTTGTTAATGATGGTACTTTCATGTGGTTTACCTAAACTTAAATGAAAAGAAAGTCAATTTAGCATAATTAGTCAAATTGATGATACTTGTTAGAGAAAAAGATACCAAATAATCAAAACAATAGAATATCTTTTATATAATCTCTAACGCCAATAATATATTCAATTAATTTCATAAGCAGAATCTAAGAACGATTATACGAATACAATTTTATTCTTATTTTGTAAAAATACAAAAAATATTTTCAATATATTTCAAAAAATATATATATAGTCAAAATAATGGTGATACATTTCTAACTAGTGGACAAAACGAAAGTCATACTTTGCCATCCTTTATGGACTAGTGCTTAATATATATTAATATAAAAGTCGTGTAAAAAAATACATTATATTATTTTAATACGATTCAATAATATGTAAATTACATTTTTTATAAACTAATATACCATGCATTTAAGATTTATTGCTATAATATAACAATATATATGTAATTACATTATATATATATATATATATATATATATATAAAACTTAACTTTTTCATTATAATATATGTACTTTGATACGCCCACAATTATAGTGCTTCTGTTAATGGTACAAAAAATACCAGTTGTGTGCACGTATAATTAATGAAGCAATTAATAATCTAATACTATAGTATTATTATTTTTTAATGGTAGATAGTACTTATGTCTTAATAAAATCTAGTACTTTTAACTGTGGGAAATGAAATCATTATATATTAAATAATAAACAAACCACATAATTAACCGACTAATGTTGTATCCATAAAAACAATTATTTATCAATTTAAGATTAAAAGATTTTATTCTTATTTTTTAAAATTTGTATCAAGTCAAAATAATATAAATAAATTAAAATAGAGAAAATAATAGAACCTTGATCACTCGAACTAACGACTTTAGAGTTGTTATTATACAAACCACACAATTAACCAATTAATGTTGTATCCATAAAAAGATTCGTCTATCTTTAATTTAAGATTATAAGATTTTATTCTTATTTTTTTATTTTTTTAAATTTATATCAAATTAAAATAATATAAATAAATTAAAATAGAGAAAATAATAGAACTTGATCATGAACCAACGACTTTAGAGTTGTAAAAGAACTTCCAAGTCTAGAGGATTTAATATTATTTAATATTATGTCTCCACTCTCCACAGAAACTTGATGCGATCAAAACCTTAATAATTAAAAGAATTTGAATTATAATAAGGTTTAATTAGTTATATGTGGTCCAAGTTTAAATATTGAACTGCCCATTTGTCTATCAAAGACTTGCATAAAATATTATTGCCATCAGGGCGGCTCTTGCATACAAAATTTGAGGCATATGCCTTGGGGCCTCAAATTATTACCAAGAATAAATTTTTTGTTAATTTTTTTATATAAAATTATATTATTTTGTTCTCCTTAACACCATTCAAATAGAAAAAATCAATTATTTTTCGCTAACACTCATATTATTTATCTGTTTGAACTCTTTTTTTTCAAATCTTTGATAAGGTAGAGTAATAGGCTGTCAAAAAATATGAATCAATAGTCGGAAATTGTTGAACAAAGTAAATTACAATTTTTTTTATTTCTTCTTAAATTTTCAAGCAATACAACAAGCATAGTAAGTAGGATATACCAAGTTATCAACTTCTTGAATCAAATTCTATGATTTTAACTCTTGTTTTTATTTAAAGTTTGTCAACTTATTACTAAGAATTATGTTAACAATTCATATAGTAATACCCCCAGTAAAAGAGTGTTTTCTAATGTTGAATTGATAAAATCTTACTTAAAACTAATAATAATAAAAAAGATATTTACAGAAATCACATATAAAGAAATTTTTAGCAAAAATTTACATCTAAAAAGTTAGAAAAATAATTTTTAAATATATACATATGAAGTTTATTTAGATTTTAGGCTTCTAATTGAAATCTAAAAGTTGGAAAAATAATTTTTAAATAAATATATATGAAATTTATTTAAATTTTAAGCCTCTAATTAAAATTTCGCTTTAGGCCTCTAATTACTTTGAGCCGCCCCTGATTCTCATCTTTATTGGGAAGGACACTTACTGTGAGCTTGATAGTTGATTGTATTAAAAATATTTTCTCTGATTTTTTCATATTCGATTGATAAAAAAATATGGAAAAAAATAAACTCTTTAAAAATAAAAAACATAACTTATTTAATTGAAATAGAAAAATAAGTTTTATAAGTAATGTTTCAAGGTTATTGTGTAGACAATAAAATTCGCGTCGAAAAAATAATAATCAAGAACGAAAAATTATGCAACAATCGTTTTATTGATTTAAAGTGCGAGTGTTAAAATCTCTATGATTCCTCTGAATTGGCCTTTTCGAATATAATTCAAGGGCTCTTGAGCTTGTTCTTGAATTTTGTTTCTTTTTCTTGGACTTTAATCTTGGATTCAAGGGCCTTTGGAGCTTGTTCTTGAATTTTTGATGAACTTGAACTTTAACTTTATCTTGATCTTGACTTGAACTTTATCTTTGTCACGATCCAGGCCGTCGTGATTGGCACACATACTAATCTTCCGATGGGAGAATCATTACTACAACCTAAACTAAACAACTTAACCAAAAACTATGCATTTAAAGATACGGAAGCAGGTTTAAATGCGAAAACAAATTAAGGAATTCCCATAAACTCCGTGAATTTAACAAACAACTATCAAAACATTGCGAAAATATTCCCTAGAACTGAAAGTCTGTGTACCAAAACTCTAATAAAACCATAAGTCTAAAGAAAAAGGGGTACAACCCCGAAAGCTAAAACAACTGAACATCTAAAGTACTAATCTATGTCCGAATAAAATGGACTGAGCAAAAAGAGAACTCATGGTAGCCTGGAAGAACTGACTCACCCTTGAATTTGATTTGATCATTGATCTCCTAGATGAGGTCTGTCAGTAGCCGCCTGAAAATGCCTTGTACTCAACAAAAAAAAAAGCAAGTGCAGTATCAGTACACAACTGCATGAGTGTACTTGTAGGATCACGCAGCTATTATGAAACATATCAAGCAATCATAACATAGTAAACACGCATATACCGAACATATACAATATCAGTTATCATTTAAGGAGCAATGTACCATTTCACAATTTCAATAATACATATATATGACAAGTCAATGGTCCTCTCATAGAACCCATACCCAAACTGTTTGTGTGCCGGATCGTGACACCTGATCCAAGTTAGTGTGTCGAAACGTGACACCCATTCCAATATGTATGTCGGTATGTGGCATCTGATTCAAGTTAGTGTGTCGGAACGTGACACCCACCCTATTAAACATGCCACAATCACAATCACAATGTACATTCTCAAAATCATACCATCAAGTATTGATTCATGGCTTACAAACATTCATTCATACTCATTTGCATTAGGTGTGATCAATAGTGCAACATTTGCATACATACATGCATTACAATGAAGT
Source organism: Solanum megistacrolobum (assembly GCA_029582645.1). Taxonomy (NCBI): domain Eukaryota; kingdom Viridiplantae; phylum Streptophyta; class Magnoliopsida; order Solanales; family Solanaceae; genus Solanum; species Solanum megistacrolobum. The sequence continues at coordinate 2,322 of JAJOON010012723.1, read as the reverse complement.
AAAAACTAACATACATCACACAAACATGAAATCAAACAATCACTTACCTTGAAACCAAGATTGAATCCTCATAAGATGCTTGATTCTTTCCTTTTCGGATTCTTTCAGCTTGTTACAATCAATTAAATGCGAGGATCAATAATTAAAGTATAATTTACCCAGATTATAACAAATCTAATTAACCCAAGACCAACCCATGATCCTAAGGTGCAGCTAGGGCTTTTCCCCACCATCCAATTCGGTTCAAAATTCCTCCCCCAACAATATATAATTAAGACTCTAAGTTCTACAGATCGAAAAACGGATTATGGGAGTAAAATCCTTACCTTTAGCACCAAAAATAGTGGAAAACTGTCAAGAAATCGCCTGGGTCGTCTCCTAGCTCTCAAGAACGAAACTTGAAGAAAATAACATTTTTTGGGTTTATTTCTGACTTAAGTCACGATTGGCCCGCTATGGCGGCCCCCATCCCGCCACAGTGGCTTACACGGAGATAGAGAGTCGAAAGTTGGGTTTCAAACCCCCATTTCACAACACACTTTCAACCCATGACACTCAGAAACTACCCGTTCACGCTAAGATCAGTTTCAGAAGTTCTATTCTCCCGAGTTCGATTCCATAAAGTCGTACGGGTTCATTAACGTCTTAGTTATCTACTCGCGTGATCAAATTCATAATTAGATCTCTCACTCATTACCAATTTTTTCCAAATCTGGACTAGGCTAGGAATTCTCAAGTTACTACCAAAAAGTATTCCGACCCTAATTATTTCCCTGTTGGCTTTTCTATAATGACGGGAACAAGTTGTTACAATCTTGATCTTGACTTCTAGTTGAATTCAAGGGCTTCAAGCTTGATCTTGAATTCGGTGGTCATGATCTTGATCATTCTTGAACTTGAAAGCTTGAATTCTTGAATTCTTCAATTCTTGAACTTGAACACTTGAATTCTCGAATCCTTAAACTTGTAGCTTGTAGAGAAATTTGCGGCGTTTGATCCACGCTTTCTCTAGCTTGAGGACCCCTATTTATAGTTTTAAAATAGAGGAATTGTGTTTAGAATAGGACTCCCTTCGGCAAATCTAATTTAAGTGACATGACATATTGACTTTATTGAGCTGGTTTTAATTAAATTCATATTTATTGGATTTAAATAATTAACTCAATTATATTAATCAATAATATTTATTTGGACTAACATATTCATAAATTTAATATAATTTGAATCATTTTATAAATTTATATTTAATAAATTTTAAATGATTAGAAATGCCCCTGCTTCAAGTCTTGTCGAAATGCACACTTGTTATGATTGAAGACAATGTTTGAAGTATCTAGTAAATTACACACATGCTTATTTCAACATTGCAGCTCAAAACTACCGGTTCCATTCCATCGAGTGAATAATTCTGTTCTTTGGTCATAAATAAATGTAGTGAACAAAATGAAATATTCCCTCTATTATAAATTTGGTCAGCTACAAGTGATTTATTACTTTGTGGGCCATATACATAAATTAAGGGAAAAGGGTAAAAAATGCTCTTAAACCACGTGAAAGAAACAAAAATGCCGTCCATTTATATTTAGGCTCAAAAATGCCTTTTTAGTGGCGACAAATTAATCTTTTGGTGGAGATAAAAGTTGCCACTAATACAGACTTTTGTGGCGACAAATTAACCTTTTGGTGGCGACGGAAGTTGCCACTAATACAGACTTTTAGTGGCGATAAATTATCCTTTTGGCGCGACTAATGTTGCCACTAATACAGACTTTTAGTGGCGACAAATTAAACTTTTTGCGGCGACTAAATTTGCACTAATACGGACTTTTAGTGACAATAAATTAACCTTTTTTAAGTGACGGAAGTTGTCACTAATATGGACTTTTAGTGGCGACAAATTAACCTTTTGGCGGCGACTAATGTTGCCTCTAATACAGACTTTTAGTGGTGACAAATTAACCTTTTGGCAGCGACTAATGTTGCCACTAATACAGACTTTTAGTGGCGACAAATTAAACTTTTTGCGGCGACTAAAGTTGCACTAATACGGACTTTTAGTGACAATAAATTAACCTTTTTTAAGTGACGGAAGTTGTCACTAATATGGACTTTTAGTGGCGACAAATTAACCTTTTGGCGGCGACTAATGTTGCCTCTAATACAGACTTTTAGTGGTGACAAATTAACCTTTTGGCAGCGACTAATGTTGCCACTAATACAGACTTTTAGTGGCGACAAATTAAACTTTTTGCGGCGACTAAAGTTGCACTAATACGGACTTTTAGTGACAATAAATTAACCTTTTTTAAGTGACGGAAGTTG
>JAJOON010012722.1:0-19990 GCA_029582645.1 Solanum megistacrolobum | reverse complement strand
TGTACTTCAAATTTTGAATTAAGCTTTTCTCATGATCTTAAATATATCCCTTAAATGTCACATTTTTCATGGATATAAGAGCATGTCTTTATGGTAAAATAAAGATTTGAAGCTAAATAGTTTCAAATTTCCCTTTTATATATGAAAAAAACAACCTAAAAAAAGTAAGTAGTTAATGTTTGTAACATTTTCTTTTGACAATTAGAGTGTATTGAAGATCATGAATAGAATTTCCTCTTTAAACAATTCTTTTAAAAAAATTGAGGGTTTCACCCTTTGTAAATGTCATAACTCATAATTAATGACCCCATAACTTAAGGAAGTCGTGACTTTCATTAGGAACTATAATGACCAAATAACATTATATAGTTATGGAGTGCAATTAGGGATGACTATATTGTCGTAATAATTGTGGTTTTCAGAAGGGCTTAAAATGCATGATTTGAAAATTATGAAGAGTTGGGAATTGCTAAATTTTTAGGGTTTTCCTGTAAAATATTTGTTCTTGTGCATCAAAGATTTTGAGAAAAACTTTGAAGTTGCTGTTGTTCTCATTGTTATTATATTTTGACCTAGCCTATAGAATCATTATTAAATTTGTATCCCATTTTTTCTGATATTATGTATGAATCAGGAATATCATAGTGAGTTAAAAAAAATTATATCTTTGACCATAATATTTGATAAGTAAGATCTTGAGTTCGAGCAAATATTTACATAATCTATTTGTGTTCGTATGAATAGAGAAACTATGTTATATCTTGAGAATTACTTGAATTGCATGAGTTTTTATAGTATTAGAAACAACCCTTTTACATTTCAAGATAAGGAAAATTGTGCATAAAATCAATAGCTGTCAAATACTATTGGTTAACTAAAGTCAAACTTCAATAAAAGTCCTCCATTTTGTTTTTTCAAGAAAATAATATTTTATAAAAGGAATAAGTGCATAAAATCAATACTTGCCCAATACTATTGGTTAACTAAAGTCAAACTACAATTAAAGTCCTTTATTTTGTTTTTTCAAGAAAATAATATTTTATAAAAAGGAATAAGTGATAATCGAGATGTAAAACACACAAAAACTTAATTCATATGCATTTTCTTACAAGTTATCTCTTTTTTAAACTAAGAAATCTTATAAGCCTATGATTCTAAAAAATGAGCCCCCTTAAAATTTGGAGGCTTAAGGCACTTGTGTACCGTTTATGTTATTGTTGTCGATGTTCTTAATGAATATTGAACTAACAATTGTGGGTCATTTTATGAATACGGCCAATTCCAATTTATGACATTTGATTTATATTTATTTTTTTAGCTTAAAAATTAGTGTTTATAAACACATTTTTTATTTACTCAAACACTCCATAAATGCTTAAAATATATTTTAGATTAAAATACCTTCAATAAGACAACCCAAATAGGGCCTTAGTTCAAGTGACAAAGAGGGGTTTGTAATTTAGGTTACAAGTGCATACTAATTTTGATATTTAAGTGAAGAAAAATAAAATAGATAAATTCACTGTCTTCAAGTTTCATAAATTGCGATTGGTTTTAAGAATTATCAGGTTTCTCAATCATATAAAAATATATATCAAAATCTTGTTATAAAGCTTGGACAAGAATTTTAAATGGGATGTTTGGTAATACATATCGATGATGGAGGAGAATTTTGAGCTCTTTATATATAAAGCTTGCAAAACCTTTTTTTGCCCTTTTTTTTTGTGACGGAAAATATGTCTTATGTGAATTCTGAAGTGCTCATTACATAAATTATTTAATGCTTAAAATATATTGTAGCTTTTAATCATATGTATTAGTTTCAGTAAGCCGTAAAACCTCGAGTTTGTGATTATGAGATATGTGAAATCGAACACTAGTATACATTGGCTTGGTTGTTTGATACGTCGAAGGTTTGGACGTGCTACATTAAATGACTTGTCTAGAAGGGAAATAGTGTATTTCATTGTTGCCTTTACTATTGCTCTAGTTGTTGTTAGGTCCATGTCCTAAATCTTACATACATTAAAATAAAGATAGTCAAAGTTATATGTGGTTTTTCTTTTTGATTGGCCTAATTTGTGGAAAGTTTGATGGACCTTATACGTGTGTTACTAGTCATGTTTGAATATTTGTGAGAGGGTACTTAACGATGTCTAACTGGATGGGACGGAATAAGGACTTCACAAGATAGGGGAGACCGAATGTTAGTGGGACGGGATAGGGGACGAACTCTAGGTCCGTCCCATCCCATCCCACTAAGCTGGGAAGGGATGGACGTTATATGTATATTACTCCTAGTCGTGTTAATATTCATGAGAGGATTTTAGTGGGATGAGACAGGACATGATAGTATAAGGACTTGACAGGATAGGTGAGATTGTGACATTAGTGGGACGGGATAGAGGGACAAAATGTTGGCTCATCTCATCCCACTAAGCTGACGGGGCGGGATAGAATGAACCCTTAGTGAGATTTTTTTTAGTTAAAAAATGTATTAATATAAATATTTAAACATTAAATTTATAAAGAGATGATAGTGTGATACAACATAGAATTGCACAATTTATCTTTCAAATGGATTGGTTTTAAATTTTTACCCTTCAAATGGGCTATCAATAGTTTTTGCTCTTAGTAATCAAACTTAGAGCAACTTTCACATATAGCAAACAAAAAAATCATATTTGTATGCTATAACAAAGTTTGCATAATTGCGCTCCATAACAAACATATATATGTATAATTCGCTATACATATACAATTGAAAGCTATGTCTATTTCGCTATACATATATACAAAAAGAAGCAATTGTATAATTCGTTGGCTTCTCTTCAGATTTGTATAATTTTGCTGGCAGGCCATTTGTATAAATTGTTGTTAGCCTCTCATTTGTATAAATCGTTGACAAAAATATTTGTATATCAAAAATCGCTCTCTCTTTCGCTTTATACAAACATAAATTATACATTATATTTGTATAATTTGTGTTTGTATAAAATGAGAAAGAGAGAAAGGCAAACGAAAACTGGGCAGGGGAATATTTGTATTGTATAATTATAAGTGTATATGACGAATATATATGTGTTTGCATGTGTATATACAATTTTCTTTCGCTTTATACAAACATAAATTTCACATTATATTGTATAATCTGTGTTTGTATAAAATGAGAATGAGAGAAAGGCAAAAGAGAACTGGGTAGGGGAATATTTTTATTGTATAATTATAAGTGTATATGACGAATATATATGTATTTGCATGTGTATATACAATTTTCTCTCGCTTTATACAAACAGAAATGCAATTTATACAATTATGTTGTATAAAGCGAGAGAGGCGAGCACAGAGGGAGCGAGCGAGAAAGGAAGAGTGGCGAGCGAGAATTTGGAGGGAGAGAGGCGACTGGCAAACGTTTGCTACGGGGCGCAATTAAATCAAACAGTAGCTACTCCATTTATTTTAAATTATAAGTTTGTCATTCTGTACAATTATCCCTCAAACTTATGCCTAAGAGAACAAAAGTCATTTATGGGCGCGGAATAAACTTGTGAGATATTATGATGCGAAAATATAAATTTATATATTATGAAAACGATATTTCTTTTTGGGAGCAAAAATTAAAGACCAATACAAAATAGATGCAAAATTGCAAATTTACCCCCACATGATATTATCTTTCTTAAACATATACAATAGAAATGCACTCCTAGTCTTTGCATTCATTTTTTCCCAATAGCCATCTAATTAGAAACTTTAAAGAGACTTTTGAGTCCATGTTTTCTTTTAATATATATATTATTCTAAATTCAATGATCCCGATTAACTCAAATTCATTTCAAATAAATCTCATATCTACTAGAAATACGTATATTTCCTCCGAAATCTACGAAAAATGTGCTCGTTGGAAACTGTTTCCGATTGACTGATTACCGACGGAAACATCGGTAGAAAGTCAGCAAATTTCTAAACAATTAAAGAACACTTAAAAAAACTATTTGAGCAAAATGAGCAGGCAACAAACTAGTTTAAATGGGCTTTATGTATACAACAAAGTCCAATTAAGGTCCAAGTAGAACTCCAGAAATGAACTGTTGTGGATTAAGGCCCATTGTTTCATGACTCGTTGTGGATTTGTTTTTTTGTTTACTCGAACCCATAAACTTTGGGGTTGGAGGCAAAGAATATTTACCATCTGAACAACCCCTATGACCTAATTGTTTATATATTTATTTCACTTTGGACTATATTATAATTGCACAAACAAAATTAGTTGGTTCTAAGAGCGTTTATAAGGAATACTTCCTTTTTCTAACTTTTGACAGTTTTTGCTATTACAAAAACATACATTTTTTCTTATAAACTTAGGTAAAACCTTCAATGGTTTAAAATAAACACTTTTAACTTCACATAAGCTTAGTAAAACACACTATAGATATAATAATAGACAATTAGACACAACAATAATCCCCTCCTCCCCCCCCCCCCCCATAGTGCTAAACCAATTCTACATTGTACAAAATCTTTGGATACATCTAAAAAAAACAAACAGAGTAAATTATCATTCTAGAAAGGTTATTTTCAATAGACAATATTTAAACATGAGTCTCCCTCCTTGGGACGATAGCGAATAAAATCTCAAGATCAGGAGGGTGAAAATAACCCTCCTTAGGTGGAGAACTTTGTTGTTTCACATAAATTCTTTTCTTCCTTGGCGTTGGCGGCGGGCACATAGAATTCACCATAATCCTATATTTATCATGCCTTGGTGTCTTGCATCCTTCATCTATTTCCACCAATTCATAATCACTCTTCACCATAATTGCGTAACGCGCCAATCTCTCCCAAAAATTGGAAATAGTTGTAACAGTCGTGATTATAAATAGACTCGTGAGAATCAAGAAAAAATTGAGTTAACAAGGAGTATGTGTGTGTGAGTTTTTATAATAGTACAGACTTCTTCAGGAAGCTGTTATTTTGACTTATATTTAATCGTGTGAGGGAAGCTATATATTATAATTGTTGATTATCTTACGTGGCATAAAGTTTAGACACGTGGTTGATTTTGATTTGTTGGATTGAAAATTTTAAATTCCAGCGAAAGTGCTGAGAAATTTTTTAGTTTGAATATGGACCACTTATTTTTTATTTTTTATTATTTTATGGTTAATTTTTTAATTATTATTTATAGGGAATGTGAATTTAGTCAAGTTGATGAGAATAATGGGCTTTATTCAATGCATATTCCTTCTTTGTGGGCCCAATTAAGTAATGGGCTATGGGCCCATGATGATAATGTTGGATCCTTTTGGACTTTAGCCCATTTAGCCTTAAAAAGAAAATTTTCATAAATCTTACGGAAAATACTTGATTGACAGACACTATAGCGAATTCATGAAAGCAAAAACAGTGTCCTTAAGAATATTTCATGTCGTATAAATGTATTTCCTAATCCTCAAAATTCGACAAGCTCTTCTATATAAACTAGAAGCCGGAATCGAACAAAGATAGAGACGAAGCATACTAAAATAGGAGGAATTTATCTTGATCTCCTCTTCCCAAATGAAGAAGACTAACAAATATATATAGATGAAGATCACAACATGAGTTTAGCTTTTGGCTCCAACAACTAATTGTCAGGTAATAAATAGAGTTAATAACAATGAAGAATATAGGTCAATTGCCAAAAGGTTAACTAATTGCAAAAGAAATTTAATAGTCACTTAATGTTATTTAAAGAGCATATAATGTTTGCTCATATTGGACAAAAAGTTATGTCAATTGTGATTTTCCCTCAAGAAACTTATATCTATAATAAAGAGATTGACAATGATGTATGGTATTGGAATGGGCGGATGAAATAGAGACTTGTTTTTTGTATTTTGTATTAGGGCTGGGCATAAATATCGAAATATCGAATTGAATCGAATTTTTTTGGTATTTCGGTTTTGGTATTTCGGTTCGGTATTCGGTATCAATTTTCGTATTTTTCGGTATTTCGGTTCGGTTTTCGGTATGTGACTTTTGTATTATTCGGTATTTCGATTTATCGAAATATATTATATTATAATTATAATATATATTAATTATTAAATAATAAATATTAGTATATGCACAATTGAATTATGTCACTGAATAACCCACACTTCACTTTTAACTTGAGTTTTCATTCTTCTTCGGTGCCGCTTTCACTGACCCACTTTCCCACTTCCACTTCCGGCGTCGTCGCGTCGACCAGCGATCGGCCAACTAGCAATCGACCAGCAGAAGCGGCCAGCTGATCAGCAGCAACACTCCAGCAGGTAGTGCGGCATCTTAGTACAACAGGTAGAGAAGAAGAATATGAAACCAACTCTCTTTTTGTGGACAACAAGCACCGTTCTGTTAGTGATGCTTATTCACGATCGACTACCCTCCTGCAACAAAAAACCGAATTAATAAAAATCGAATCTAAATAACATAAATTGAATCGAATAATAAAAACCGAAATCGATTCGGTTCGGTGTTCGGTACACGTGGTACAAGAATCGAAAACTGAAAAAATAAAAATAAAAATCCGAAATACCGAATGCCCAGCCCTATTTTGTATGATAAAGATGTGCCATCAAGACTGAAAGACAAGTTCTACATAGTGATAGTTAGGTCAACTATGTTGTAAGGGACGGAGTGTTAACTAATTAAGTACAGTCATATCCAGAAAATAGTAGTAGTGGAGATGATAATATTGAGATGAATATATCTGTGGACATTAGGAATGAAGATATTCGAGACAAGGTGGGAGTGACTTTTATGATCAATACAACGAGGGAAGAAAAGTTGAGACAATTCGGACCATGGCAAAGGGGATGCCTGAATACTCCAGTGAGCACGTATCAGAGATTGTCCATAGCAAACCAAATAAAAGGTAAAGACGGGCCAAAAAAGTATTAAGAAAAAGTAATTAAGCCGAAAATGATACCACTTCATCTTATTATGTACCCTTATGGGAGGGTGTGAAGGTCAACTTCAACTTCTATGTCATCCCTTCTTGAGCCAAAAGTTCTATCCGAAACAATCTTCATATTATTAGATAGGAATAAGATTTACGTACACATTATTTTTCGAGAACAATTATAAAAATAATTTTAAAATACAACATACCTTTTAATAAAAAAAACTAAAAAAACACATTTTAATTAATTAAAAATTATTAATACTTTATTTAATACTCCTTTGACAAGTATAATGCCTGCAATTATAAAGAAGATTAGTACCTTTTCCAAAAGTATTAACGGGTGGGAATCTTTTTACAACGTTTCTTTGTTGGTTCAACCCCACCTACCAACATGGCCAGTTCAGCCATTATAGCGTGTCATGAGCTGTTTCTTCAACAAATTCAGCTGTCATTTTTGTTGTCTTTTACTATTAATATTCCTTTTCTACACTCAATTTTCATCATCAATTTTGCACAAATCTCTCCTCCTCCATTTCAATTCTCATCATTCGCTTCGAATTCATCAAAATTCTCCTTTCTATTTCATCAATGGCTTCTGTTAGCATCATCAAGGCTTTTGTCCTGGCCGTCTTTCTCGCTGCCGTCGTCGTCTCAGCTCAGGAACCTAGTCTAGCTCCGGCTCCGGCGCCTGATGCAGGTGCGGCTTTCGCTTTGCCGGTTTCCGGTGCTTTGATCGGAACTTCCTTGCTCATGTCCCTGTTCGCTGTACTAAGGCATTAAAGATGTATGTTTTTTTCTATTTGCTTGGATGATTGAGATTGGATCTGGTGGCTTTTATTCTTGTAATTGATCCTATTATTCTATTGATTCTTTGTTTTTCATTGTATATGAGATTATTATGGTGAAATAATATTAATCATTTGATTCTTCCTAAATAGACTTGCATAATTCTCTCTTAATTTTTCTATATTCTCAGTTAATTCTCCCTCTCTCTTTCATTTCAATTTTTAACCCAACAAGATCACAACATTAAATGATATATAAAGACTCGCCCATTTGGTTTCATATAGATAAAGAAATGAAAAGATGGGGGGTTGTGGTCTATGCTAAATTCTTTTCTTAGATAGAATGAATGGAAAAGGAGTGCTTGTGTTGTGGTTTTCGTAGTTGCAAGAATTATTTTTTTTCGAGAAAAGGTCCCCTCCTTCAATATCATGATTGGATCGACCAGGCCAGATCATGAGTGAATAGAAAAAAAAAAATGTACATAGCTGTTCCAGCTGAATTACTTGGAATAATTCTACCACTTCTACTAGGAGTAGCCTTTGAAATAAGAGAAAATGCTCCAATATGCTATCAAACTTTGAGAAAAAAATTATTAATGTCATTAGTTAAAAGTTTTAACTCACGTCATTTCCGTTTGAGAAAATACTCATTCATGTCATTTTTTGTTAATTGAAATAGCGTAGATGAGTCCGTTTTTTAACGAATAGTATATATAAGCATTTTTTTAGAGAGTTTGATGACATATTTGAGCATTTTTTTCTTTTAAAAGAAAAGATTAATTAATGACGTGATCGAATCATAATTGTCCATGTGTCAAAAAAAGTTTTACAAAATTGAAATTGTTTTCGATTAACAAATAATGACATGAATGAGTCTTTTCTCAAATGGAAATAGGATAAATTAACCAAACTTTCAATGGATAACATGAATGAGCCTTTTTTTTAAGTTCAATAAGCATATTTGTGTCTTTTCCCAAAATAATTCGTTTATATAGGTTGCTTTCATCTTTTTTTAGAAGATAGGCTAGAAAGAAAACTAGATATACTATATTGCTAACTTGAGCAATTGATATCCTTTCCAACTTCAGCCATTTTGTAGATATTTTGCAATTTGCAGTGCCTGGGTTGAGAACCTTTAGTTTTCAGGTTTAATATTCAATGGAGACAAAAAACACTAGATGATTATTTTCATCAATCAAACATAAAAATTGAATTTGTTTGTAGTGAGTTTCCATTTGATTCTGGTACTAATTTTTCTTACTACATGCCTTTGTTCTACATAAAATTGTGTTTTTCTTAGGCATAGGGCAACTTGAAACTTCGACAATATTGTGATTTGTGAAGATTGATATAAGGTGTCAAAATAGATGAATTAATTGTTATAGTTGCTCAGATACAAATTATTGGTAGAGTTGATGATATTAAACAAATCTTTTGAAATAGTCTCAACTCAAAAAGACAAATTATTGATAGAGTTGATGATAATATTGTGCATTAGACAAATTTTATGCGATAGTCTCAACTCAAAAGACAGGGGATCAATTCCGAGTCATGGTGTAGATCAACTGAGTCATCCCGACCAAGGTAAGCACATCAGTTTGTCTATGAGGTCAACACATCAGTTTCTTTGGTAACGTGCAGAGAAATACTATAATTCGAAACGAAGTCAAATTATTTAAAAACTGCAAGTTTTTATTATAATATCATCATCACATTCACAAACCGTCCAACAGACGAGTACATTCACAAATCACAACAAAAGCAGTTAACACGATCTTTTTTTCTTTTCATTTTTCTGGTTTTTCTCACATAGATAGATAGATCTATAGCAGAAAATACTATAGATGAGTTGCTGTTAGGTAAATAGGAAATCAATCAGTTCAGATGCGAGCAGATCAGATCTAATCACTGTCGCTGCTGCTGCTACTATCATGTCCATCATGCTTTTTCTCCTTCTTCTCCTTTTTGTCTTTCTTCTTCTTCTTCTCTTTTCCATCCTTGTGATGCTCTCCACTTTCTTCTCCATGGATCTTATCTTTTATCTTCTCAACAAATCCTTCCTTGTGCTCCTCCTTCTTGTGTCCTTCTCCCTTGTGTTCCTCCTTTTTGTGTTCTTCTTCCTTGTGGCCTCCTCCGATGTGGAGTTTCTCCTCAATTTTGTGGATGATTCCTGCCATATTTTGATCAGATGAGAAAATGAGTTTTTTTTTTTAGGTTTAACAGAATTGTCAATTGTGTGAGGAAAATGGTGAGTGAGAGCGAGGTATTTATTGAGGGAAAAGGGAGATTCGTCGGCACGATATTTCATTTGACAAATTTACATTTTTAACCTTGTTACGTGTACACGGTTCCAACACGAACATCTACTTTAAAAAAAGAAAATGGATACTCCTTCCAAATCCATTCAATCCATTCCATTTTAATTTCTCTCTCATTCAATTTATGTGACATAAATTTAGATTATATGCATGTTTAGATATTTGAATTGATTTTTTTTAATAATATGTAGTATTTTTATGTAAATTTTAAATATGTACTTTTGAAATTCAGACTATATTATATAAATCAAAACGTGAAAATAATTTTTGACTGAACAATATAGTTAATATAATTTCGTAAAACTAAAAATAGGCATCAATTTTGAAAAATAAAATATGTAATCGAATCGAATTGATTTGATTCTATAGAGACTTTTTTACTTTTATTTGTTGTTTAGTTAAATTGTTCATGATATTTGTTATAAGTGGATTGGTTATCCGGGCCAACAAGGCACGCGAGCACTTTTGGAGTCGGCAAGTTATTGGCCACAAATTAGAGAGGAGATCGAAAGCTACGTGCAGACTTGTCTTATTTGATTATTAGAAAATATTCGAGTAGTAGTATCATCTCCGGTCCAATAATTTACATGCTCTCATGTGATAATAGTAGTAATAGTATCGTGTCTTGTCTAATCACTACATGCTCTCATATCTAGGATCATGTCCTCAGTGAGCTGAAGATATGTCATGTCCTGTCTAATGACCTTATAGCATCCGTGGTGTCTTACTTCCATTAAAGAACTTGGAAGAAGCTTTGGAAATTAAGGAAATGCAAGACAAGACGATTGAGCTTTAATGAGAGATCAAGAAGATGTTTACCGTAAAAAAAGAATCCAAGAATGATCTTAAGAATTGTGACAAGGAGTGTGCATTAAGATGCTTATCGTGAAAGAAGAGCCCGAAGAATGAACCAAAGAATTGTGACAAGGAGTAAGCTAAGTACTACACATATTATCCAAATCTAAAAGGCTGATCAATATGCAAGCTACCTATTTATCCTTCACATTAGCAAAATCATCTATGCATTAGGTAATTGGTCATCAAAAAAATTAATCATAGAAACCTCGGTTCAAAGGTAGAGAGGCTGTTCCTATAAACCCCCGGTTCAATTATTAAACATCAATATCAATATCAAAATGCTACTCATGATTGATAAGAAGATGCCAATGAAGAATAAGCATGCCAGAACTCACCTTTATTAGTAGAGAGATACCGGCCTATAACATACTGGAATTATTTGGAGAAATATAAACGAAGAGAAACCAATTGCAATACACATATCGCCTATTTGCTCAATACTTAATAATGTTATGTTCTAGAAAAACGAGTAGTACCAGACACAAATGCTGCTCAAAAATTGTTTTGTCATTCCTCTCTCCTGTTGTTGATGCCACAGTTCAACGCGTTAGGGGAGGAAGACAGCAAATGAAGTTCTGCTTCCACTGCCCCATAAGCAAATCAGTGTTATGAACATAGCAATTCACATTTGTGCTTGTTAAATTAACACTAGAGAAATGACCAAATTAATAACTAGCACTTGGTAAAGTGAGTACCGTTCATGAGCTCGTTGTTTACAAGGGGCAGAGGGGTATCATGGCTGCTAAATGTGCTCCTTCAATAAGCTGCCTTCCATGTTGAAAGTGCAAATGCGATACGACCCTTCCATCCCTGCAGTAGCCATTCACTATCATCGTCAATAATGAAATTCTTGTCATACACCTTGAATCGTTCTGTTGTCATTCTCATGATCTCCTCATCTAAAGGAAGCTGCCGAAAACCAGCCTTCAGAATTCTGACTTGCCATTGCTTGTATGTTTCTGGTCTCTCAATTCTCTCAGCACCTTCACACGCGATGGCATTCATTGCCTCCTGACCAAGTATATTCTTTTCAACCAGCATTCTCTCATGAACTTCCCGGGGAATAATAGTTTCAAGCATATCAAACAAGGATGAGTAGTGAAAAAGAGCCTCGCGGAATCGTGAGATAAAGAATGGGGCATTATAACCACCATTTACGGTCCCCTGTATGAAAACATCTGGATTCAACCTCCTGATAAGATTCAGAAAAACATCTCTTGGACTATTGACCACCACAGTCTCATCAAGTAGATTCCTAAAACGGTACAGACAGTTTACCACAAGAACCTCACCCTTATTGATCTTAAGATCCTTGAGTTTAACTGTTTCCCACTTTTGTGCTATAGCATTGAACTCAAAAGGAACTTTGAAGCTCTCAGCGTAATTAGCTAACCGCTTCCCTGTTTCCTCAACCCTTTCTGCTGGTCGGAAACCAGGATTTGGAAAATCAATCCCAGTTATACGAAGCTTGGGAGGTCCACCTGGTCTAGAAGCGAGACGCTGTATGAGGCCAGGCCATTGGAAACCCCACATAATGCCAATATCTATAATATGTACTGTTGAAGCCTTTTCAGCTAGATTCATAATTGTCTTATTTGAGAAAAAGCTAGAGATCTTCCTGAACGGGCAGGCAGCAAGCAGTAGGTGGTACGCTTTCAAGACATCAGTTGCTGATACAGGTCGTGTAATAAGGGCTTTATAAATATGAGTACCGGAACCAGCCATCCGTGCCTCAAGACCGTCAGCAAAATAATGGGCCAACCTCTGCATTCCATCCCCCATAGGAGAAGAACTTTCCCTGATCTGCTTCAGAAGCTCATTTGCGGTCCGTTGATTACCTACAGCAACAGCTTGTGCACAAAGTGTCAAGAGTGTTCTCAAGTCTACTACATCTCTTTTACCCCCTTTTTTCTTTCCTTGTAACTTCTTACCGTTAGATCCCTTTGAAGGGCCATTCTTTGATGCATTTTGCCTTGATATAGCCTGCAAGGTTTCACGAAGAGCAGATTCATTTTTCCCTGCGCTGCATAGCAGCACCCTATCAAACATTTCCGATCGAACAGTTGATTCAGAAAACACTGCAGACTGCTTGTGATTTCTCCCTTCTGGTAAATCTACTATACCTTCATGAAGGGTGTTTTTCTTCCCTCTCGACCTTTGCTTTTCCCCATACTTGTCAACCTTTACTACTGCATCTTTTCTCTCTTTATACTGCAGCTCCTTTCCCACTACATTATACCTCACATCAGCAAACAAGCTATTCCCCGTAGGAAGGAACTTACTTGCCTCCTCCACCCCTTTCTTAAACTGCATAACAGACTCTCCGTCACTAAATATGTCAGGAATCCTAAGTGTGCTCACAGGAGAATCCACAGGCACATCCGGGATCGTGCCTGACAAACTGTTGG
Organism: Solanum megistacrolobum; assembly: GCA_029582645.1. Taxonomy (NCBI): domain Eukaryota; kingdom Viridiplantae; phylum Streptophyta; class Magnoliopsida; order Solanales; family Solanaceae; genus Solanum; species Solanum megistacrolobum. The sequence continues at coordinate 6,690 of JAJOON010012722.1, read as the reverse complement.
ATGACCGAGAAGTTGAATGCAAAGCAACACCATCGGGAACATGTGACACATCATCCTCACCAAGATCAAGAATCCAATTTGGGCATAGTAAGCCGTCACGACCACCATTTCCACTATAGTGGTCCATAGCATAACGTTCATTTTGACTTAAACTGGATGGCATCTCACAATTCGCGGAAGAAGGGTACTTCTCTCCAATAACTTCGTAAAACGATCTTTCTGCAGCTTGAAGAGCTGCAGATTCTTGAAACATGCAAGTCTTTTCTTCAATATCCTCTTCCATAAGCATCTGATTTATATACTTAAGAACCCCATCACTGAAATCATAATCCTCATGAAAGTCATCTGCAGTTGATGGGACTAAAGTATTTCGTCCGAAATCAGATTGAAATGGACTACTAATATCAACATTCCTGTTGACTAAATCATCACTAACTCTGAGATTATTAATCAAATTCGGATCATAATCCTCATGAAAGTAATCATTAACTCTGAGATTATTAATCAGATTCGGATCAGGGAAAAATGAGCAATCTTCATCCTCTAATTTAATTGCAGATCCTGCCTCATGATATTGCCCCATTATATCAATTTTCAACTAAATCTGCAAGAATCAAGTATTCAAAACCCCAAAATGTCATCTCCAAATAAAATCCTTTTCAACCATAAAACTATCAATAAAAGAAGAATTTTTCAGATCAACATGCTAATAATACAATACCCGGAGCTTAAACCCCGGAAACAACAACAACAACATACTCAATATTATTTCACGAGTAGAATCTGAGGAAGTTAGTAGTGTGTACGCAAACCTTACCCTACTTTCTTGGGAGGTATAGAAGTTTTTTCTAGCTCAGTAAAATAACAAGAGTGAAGAAGCCAATACAAAATACTACACAACGCATTACAAAGCATACTAAATAAAGGAATAGTAAATAATACGATAAAAGAATTACACAAGGCAATAGATAGTAACAAAAATCGAATGAACAAAGAACCTATTTATATGTACAGGAATCAAAGTCAAGCAGAAAGCTGAAATCTTGGTGGATGAATTCTCAAAAAAGAAAAAAAAAGAGCAAAATGCAATCTTTTTCAGTATTTTCAGAAGGGGTAGACATGGAGAAAGTGTAATATCAAAAAAATAAATAGTGAAGAAATTAAGAACAGAGGAGAATTACCTTGAAAATCTGATCAAAGAAGAGAAAGAGAGAGAAGGGTATTGAGTATTTGACTTTTCTTGGTATAAAATAAGTACTATATACTATAAATATAAACACACCACACAAATGCAAAATTTCCACTGTTGGGGTCTTCACAAAAAATGGAAAACAGTGTGCTCAATTTTCTATTTTCAGTCAATGATAAAAGTGCAGTCCATTTTGGTTAGTTTTACCCCTTTTGAAGTTTAACCATTTATTAATTAGCGTTTGTACATGTGATTTTATTTTGTAATTTAAAATTATTAGATGAAATTACCATTTGGACATACAATTTAATTAATGATTTTCCGAAAATTTTTATATGAGAATTTTATATTATAATTCCACATTTTATAAAAAAATTCATCATTTAATATTTAAATGTAAACAAAATTTATATTTGATATTATTACTCTTATCAATCTTTAAAGTTTAAATCATTTATATCGGAGGTAATCATTAGTCTCACCAACTAATATATATCAGTAAAATTTTGATTTATAAATATTGTATTTTTTTTTAAAGAATATTGTGATAGTGTATTATATATTTATTATAATTTTTTGCTCATTTTAAGATTGTATAAAAATTGAATAGTTTTGTTAGTTTTCACAGCTTATTGAGGTCTTATATTTGTGAGCAAACATTACGACTTAAAAATCTAAATTGCATGTCCAAACAAAATTTCAACTTCATCTTATATGATTTCATATTATGATTTCATCTCACATGACCAAATGACACAGTTAGGCAAAAAACCGATTCAAACGGATTAGATAAATCAATTATTATTTGATTGTTTTGATTTTACATTTTTAAAAACCGATAATTTTGTTGTCTTAATTTATTGATACATAAGATGTACTTCAATCTCATAGTTTTAAACATGTCATGTGAAATGTTAGAATTGAAGAGTTCTTTAAAAAAAAAAAGGAATATTTTTTTTATATCAGACTATTAAAAATCACAAACAAATTAAAATGAACAAACAACATTTAGCTATGAGTATTTTTAAATATTGATATTACAGTAATTTTAAAGTCCACTAAGTTTAATTCTTAAAACTTCTTAGTGTATTTCATTTAAACATTTGAGTTACGACTAATGAGCTACTTCAATTGAACACTTAAATATATGATACAATGTTCATATTCGACACTTCCGACTCAAAAAAATTTTAAAAAAACTTATGTGTGTTTTCAAAGATTCATTATGTACACAAGTTAATCACTTAATTAGAATATGTCACTCCCATGAATTATATACATTAGCCTCAATAAACCGTAAAATCACAAATTTATTCCAATTGAAGTTGATGTATAATGTGTATAATAAAATAGAAATAACATACTTTACGTAATTAATTTATTTACGTAATGAATGCTTGAAAGCACATGCATAAGCTTTTCCAAATTTGCAAGGAGAACATGACAAATTATTACTTCCTCAATTGTTCCTATAACCTCTCAATTCAATCAGTGCGGATTCAGAAATTTTACCAAGTGGGTTCAACATATAAAAAAAATATAGCAGTATTAAATGTTGTGGGTGGGAATCGTACCCGCGATGTATCAGTCAAATTGTAACCACTTTGTTGCTGGGCTACGTATTACATTTGGTTTAAGTGAGGTCAAATTAATTATATACAGTGTTTATTTCAAAAAACAGATTTAATATATATGTATATACAATGTATTTTTTCGACGAAGTGGATTCATATAAACCCACTTGCAACAAGATAGGTCCGCCCCTGAATTCAATGGTAGAGAAATTGTTCCCAATAAATACTCGGCTCACTAACAAAAAAAAGTACACAAAGAGAAAGAAGGGTATTTTGGTATAAATTATAAATATAAACACACCACAAAGTGACTGTAAATTTTCCGCTGAGGCGTCGTCATGGAAAAGAATAAAAATGAAAAAAAGTGTGCTAAATTTTCTTTGCTCCAATCAATGATTAAAGTTCAGTCAATTTTGGTTAGTTTTACCCATTTGGAGTTGAATCATTTAAATATGACTGTGTGCAGTGAACTGGAATCAGACACAAAAATATAATTTTTCCAATAATTTGACACAATAAGATAATACGGTAATTTTACAGAATCCTTATAAAATAGAAACAATAATAACTATTCTAAAAAGAATTATACAAGTGCAACACAAAGAGAAATTAAGAGAAATAATGTTCTTACTTTAGATTTTGACGTTTTATATAATGTGAAGTTGTGAACTCAAAATTTGAATTGAAGGCAAAAAGGCAAAAACCAATAACCAGTTAGGTATTGAGATTAATATTTATATTTATGTTGGGGTAAAGTAGTAAATTACTACCGTCTTAATGTGTTATTAGTTTATCCAATAATCCACTATTAAAAAATCAAAATCAAACTAATAACCCGATAAATTTACTTTTTTTTTTTTATCAAACCACTAAATACCCATTAACCCAATAACATTTTTTCTGATTCACTTTATCAATCGCTATAGATTTTTGCATACCCTAAGCATTATACATAAACGTGTTTTTTAAACTTAATTTCAATTGATATTTACATCTTTAATTTTGAATGTGTATAAATAGGTACTGTAATTTATATAAAATTGAATACGTTAAACACATATGTCCTACTTAATATATACAAATATAACTCACGCAAACTATCAAGTAGGACACGTGAAAAAAAGTGTTTCTTTCTTAAACTCCATAATCCGTTGAACTACATATAAATTGCATGCCACGTCACCATTGTTATCCACTTGACTTATCTCCCTCATTTCATCCATTATCTCACTGTCTGAACTCAGAATTTGACATTTATAATTAAAAAAATATCTATTATCTTCTCTTCCATGTTGAATTTTTGAACTATAAAAACCATTTGAAAATGCATTCATCATATGTTTTATCTCCTCCAAATTGCTCACTACTGAAGAGATCACACAGAAATCATATCGAGAAATTGTCTTTTACGCCATTGAAGAATCTTCGATTCTGCGGACTGAGAAATGAGATTTTAGCGTTTGAGTTTTTGAAGCTTAATCGATGTGAGACTCAGAGAGTGAGGAATTTTCTAAGGAATAAAATAGTATCAGCTTCAGTGGCTGAAAATGGCACCGCTCCGACGTCGTTTGATTATGATTTAGTAATAATTGGTGCTGGTGTTGGTGGTCATGGTGCTGCATTACATGCTGTGGAGAAGGTACGAGTACTATATATTTTTGCAATTTGATCTTATCTAATTACTCTATTTGGTTTAATTTGTTTGTCTGGTTTTGATTTCGACACGAAATTCGATAGAATTAAAGAATTTTTTTAGCCTTAAACATGTCAGCTGGAAAGTTAATTAAAACATATGGAGTACTCCCTCCATTTCATATTAAGTTAATTTTTGAGGTGTTTCATACCTTAAAGAAAAGTAGATTAAGACATAAATTGAACCTAGTTTTCTATTTTTACCCTTATTAATTATTGTCAAATTTATGAATAAAATAACTAAATATTAATTAATCACTAATTCCAATACTAACTAATGAAGGGTAAAATTGGAAGAACACTCTAAAAATAGTCTTGAAAACTAGGGGTGTGCATTCGGTTTTTCGGTTTGGATTTTTTGATTTTTGGTTTTGTAAAAGTGTAACCCAATCCGATCCAAAATAAATTTGGTTTGGTTTGGTTTTCCTTTATTCGGTTCGACTTTTTTCGGTTTGGTTATTCGGTTATGTCAATAATTAATAACATAACCAAAGTAATAATATTTAATCCCTTAAATATACTTTCTAATATAAATCATAAGTAAAACTTAAAACACAATACTTATAAGTATACCTATTATAGATGTAATTCAAACATAAAATATAAACGTAATCATCATGAAAGTCAATAACCAAAAAGGGACAAAAGTGGTTAACTTTAACTTAATTCTAAACCTAAACATTATATATATATATATATATAATTCGGGTTTTTTCGGTTTTTATTTTTTAAAACCCGAAACCAAACAAAGTAATTTATTAATCCAAAACCAATTCGAAAAACCAAAAAACCAATCCAAATAAAAATTCGGTTTGATTATTCGGTTTAATCCGAATAATGCACACCCCTATTGAAAACTGAACAATTAAGTTAATTTGAAAAATAAAAAATACCTCAAAAATTAACTTAATATGAAATGGATGGAGTAATATTTATGGTACTTTTTGTTTCATGTGATTCAAACCAAGTACTAACTTTGATGGTCTTTTTTTTAAAAAAAATAAAAATAAAAATTCTCAATTGGATACTAGGAGTGTTGGAACTCTGCTTTGTGCAATTTTTGAATATCTCTTTTTTAATTTTAAAAAATAAATTAGTTTGATTTTGATTTAACTCCAAAAGTTAGTTAATTTGACATTTCAAAATTGAGATAGAGGGAGTATGAATTTTGCACATTTTTCGTAGGGAAAAGGGGATTCATGAGTGGAAATGAGTAGTCATAGGTCACAGCAATATGAACGGCTGCCCGCCACATCGCGAATAAGAGGAAAGAGAAGTCATAACGAGGTTTATGTAGGTGGACGTGCAGAATGGTCATTTAGAGGAAGGAGAAGTCATATGAGGTTTATGTAGGTGAACGTGCAGAATAGTCATTTAGAGGAAGGAGAATTCATAACAAGGTTTATGTAGGTGGACGTGCAGAATGGTCATTTAGAGGAAGGAGAAGTCATATGAGGTTTATGTAGGTGAACGTGCAGAATAGTCATTTAGAGGAAGGAGAATTCATAACGAGGTTTATGTAGGTGGACGTGCAGAATGGTCATTTAGAGGAAGGAGAAGTCATATGAGGTTTATGTAGGTGAACGTGCAGAATAGTCATTTAGAGGAAGGAAAATTCATAACAAGGTTTATGTAGGTAAACCTGCAGAATGGTCATTGTTGAAACCCGCGAAGCAGAATGACCAGCGAGCTTGTTTAACCACCGGGTGAGTGGTGGGGTTGGCGTGCTTTGGCCCCCTTCCCGCATCTCCTTCCTACTCCCGGTGCATGCTCACGTGCCCGCTGGGTGATTAACCAACCCTAGTGCAAAAAGCTCCAAGGAAGACTAAATTGATAGGCCGCCTCTTTCCCCCGTTAAGACCTTGAGTGTGCAAATTCTTTCCATCTCATTTTGTGTTCTGTAGAGTTTTCTCACATTTGTAGAACTTTGTTCTTTGGGTATCACCAATCTGCTGCCAAAGTAAAAGTTCTTACTAATATCCTAACTGGCATTAGGATTCTTAGCACTAGTACGATCCGTCTCTTATTCTCATTAAAACATGGTTTTTACAGGCTAAAGGACTGGTTTTAGGCCTTCTCAAACTGATTGCACCAACATAATCCTAGCAACAATGACTAACTGTTCACTTATTTGCGTGACGGGGTGGAGGGAATAGGAAGGATACTAATCTGTAGAAGAAAGAGAAATATTCTATGGACTCTAATCCACACGGCACTTTTGTAGTTAGTTTCGAC